>MU123819.1:0-91286 GCA_014904935.1 Melanogaster broomeanus | reverse complement strand
AGTTGCACGTCGAGAAGGAGGTCGCTAAGCATGACAAGCTGATGCCCTTCCGTGATAAAATCGTTCCTTCGTTGCTGGAGAAGGCTGACGGGATGTAAGCCTTATCTCTCCACAGTTGGCTCGTAATTAAAAATGTGGACTTAGCAGGTTCCGATGGGTGCAGTTGCAGCTGGACAGGCTCACCTGCTGCCATACGCAAGGTCACATCAGGACTGTGCTCGACACGCTTCCCCGTGGCCTCTACGAAACGTATGACAGGATTCTCACTGAGGTCAACAAGAAGGAGTTCGACGGGCGGATACTGAAGAGCGCCCTGCTTTGGCTTGTGGTAGCTTGTCGAAACTTGGGTTGCAAGCGCTCGTCGAGGCAGTGACTTTCGACTTATCACTCCAGTGGGGACAAGTTCCTTTCCAGTGAAGGGGTCCTCGATGTCTGCGGTAGCCTAGTGAGCTACGATACAAAAAGCTGGCATTGTGTCGCTTTCGCAACTTCAGTGTCAAGGTGAGTGTTGATTTCGAGCAAAGGGAACGGCTTCATGATGTTTTTTTTCGCTGGTAGGAATATCTTTTGGATGAGCACCTTCGTAGAGGCGATTTTGGTCAATATCATCTCTCGTCATCTATTGCAAACAATCATCTAGCGAAGCTTTGCCTTGACTATCTCCGTATGGACCCTCTTGATCGGTATCATTCCTCGTCATCAATCTTCAACCATCATATACTGATGCGTAGCTCCACATACTATGCATCTCGGAATGCAGGATCTGAGCGTCACCTCAGATTGGATACCTTTGGAGAATATGTGGATCGCGCGGGGCTCCTCCATCTCGATTATGTTATGGAAATCAACGAGCATCTGCCCGAACTAATGCAATCCCTGGATGCCTACCAGGCTGTCTGTTATACCCGTCCAGGCCATGGAACCATACACGACGCTAAACATCGTCATTTATTTCGGAACCATCTTGGCTTCTCAAGATGTATCTGGAACATAATGCAGCCCTGAGGCCGGAGAACATCCTAGATGGGCACAGTTCCTTGGTCTATGCAATCGCTGGCGAAAAAGTTGATTCTGCGAGAACCCTTCTGAGCTGGGGTTTGGATATCAAACACCAGTGTCCCAACATCCTTCTCGAGTCAGATGACAAAATCTTGCAACCACTGGAGGCCGCAGTAGTCAAGAATAGAGCGACAATGGTGGATTTACTCCTAACACATGGTTGCTTTATCCCACCAGCTATCCTTCATTTTGCCTTCTCTTTCAACAATGATCCCGAGAACGGGCTCAGTCAGGTCATCCATTCGCTGCTCAAATACGGAGCAAATGCAAACGCACTGACTAATCACGGAGATAACCCGCTTCACGTCATTCTCTCTAGACGGGCCCACGTGGCGCACTGGGAGAGCATTGCCAAGGCACTAGTCAGTGCAAGATGTGATCCGGTCGGAGAGGACACCGATGGAATTATCCCACTGTGCCGCGCCCTGCTTTCTAATAGTGCCCCGCTCGTCGACTGTCTCCTTGATAAAGGCGCACGCTTTGAGGATTACAGATACCTCCACCTTCTTGATATGAGGTGGGCGTGTGAGTTGCCATGGTATCATAAAGCCACTGCTGCTGCTAAAGCTGCCGAGCATTCCCTGGCGGTCGTGCGCTCGATCACGGACACTGATGTCTCTCACGTTTATATGATGCTCCGGGACTGAGACTGCCCTCTCCCGTTGTCGGAACCATTCTTGACTTCGCCGAATATTGGGCCTCCTGGTGGACTGAACCAAATGCCCACCATCTCGGAGAATGGTTTACGGTTACACACTGTTACATGTTGTGGATTTCGATTTCCAACTGCCGGCTGTTCATGGTCGGATCATAAAATTTCAGTACATCGAGTTCACTTTCAGGAAATGCCATGTGCCAGAGCACAGAGATCCCCCACCATTAAATTCAGGAACAAGATGCAATCTCGGACGTCGCCCCTTCAAGTCACCACACGATGGAGATTCATTAACTCGAAATTGGAAGAATAGGTATTGATGTTGCTCGTAACGGGTGGTACTGGCATGCTGATATGAAGCCTATGCATCGCCACAGGATTCACCTCCAGCGCCCAAGGAACATACCGTCGTTCCCTGCCAAGATTACGTGGACAGGGTCTATCGAGAAGCGCGACGACCTTGATGGCCCTGGCAATTCCGTGAGAGTTGGTGGTTTACGGTCTGGACATGGCGTTTCATGAGGGTGAATGGCGCAATGTGGTTTCCGTGTGCAACAGGTCGAATCCACTGCTACGCCAGCTTCTAGCGAGTACGAGACCCGGGGACGACCTTTGTTTCACTACGGTGGAACTACTATTGAGGATCTCGACGTAAGAGTTTACTATAGTATCTGCTATGAAAAACAGCTCTCCCGATGATTCCCAGACCTCTATCATTAACAAGAATTGATCCGCGGTCTCGAAGAAGTAGAGTTGTAACTGGACTATAGTCGTTTTTTAGTGCTCATTGTCCCCTTTGAATAATTAGCGTATCATCTACTGTACTATACTACCATTACAAAGGATGGGATCCGATTAGCAAGAACGCTGAAGAAGACCTCACTGGGCCTCCGAGAACGCCTCGTTCGTTGACTATTTATATTTCTTTGATAAAGGCGCACGCTTTGAGATTACAGATATCACTCTTGATATGGTGGCGGGTGGTTGCGTGGTATCATAAAGCCATCGCTGCTACTGAAGCTGCCAGCATGCCTAGCTATAGATCTAGGGGTAGTGCACTCGATCATACACGCTGATGATCTCTCGTGTTCATATGATGCTCCAAAGATTCAGGCTACTGTCCTCTTTCATTGTCGGAATCATCCTCGACCTCGCGAACATCTGGGCCTGCTACACCACCACTGGACTGGGAGCGACTCAGTCCGAGTTTCTTTTTCATACAGCCAGCCGGTCATTCTCAAATGATCAAAGTCCAACGAATCGAATTCACCGCAGTATAGTATTGCTGTCGCTGGTCACGGATAGCACTGATACGAAATAAATAAGCTGCACAATCAACGAGAATAGAGACTTCTACTACTGGGCCGTACTACAATACTGGCACCAGCTCTTCAGATCTCGAGGAGGAAATTTGCTGTCTAGGCATCCCGGTCCGTCGCAAGTGTGGATTGTATAAAACTATCTAGTTGCGTTGTGAAACAGGTCAGATCCACAGGTATGCCAGCGTCTAGTGAAGATGAAATCGGGCACACACCTTGTATTCTCCCTGATCGAAGATAGCTCCTTCCATTTCGACATACATGCTTCTGCGCCGTCCGCTACGGAGACAGCTAGCCGACGACTCCACCAAGCTAGTGATGCAGACCCGGACCTCCTCTATTGGACAGGAAATCGATCAGCCATGCAGGCGAAGAAATAATGTTGGCGATCGACTCTTGTTGTTTCCAGTGACCCTCTCCTCTCTGTAGAGATACACACCGTCATACTGTCACATACCCGGCGATCGAATCTATTTCGAGTGACCATCACTTCATCCAGTAATCCTCGTCATGCAGGTAATAGGCTTGAGAGCTCAAGAGATCAGGCTTAGGGTATAGAGGTCTAGAAAAGCTGGACGGACTCGTGGAACATGTGGGAGTGATTTGTGGAAACAAAGTCGTCGTCAGCAACGACCAGCGCGATGGTGAGTGAGTGTTCAGCGACGATATCGATCCCCTGTTCGATGAGAACGAGCTGTGCTTCCTTGCTCGTTTCCGACAAGGCGCTACGCTTCTCATTGATGGCTTTCCGAAGTTGAAATCAGAAGAAGTTCGTAGGCGCGGTCCAGGATGTCTCGCCGCTGTTCAAGTATCATCGATGTCGGCTTCTGCCGCACCGGAGGTCGGAAGTTCTCGGAACCGGTAAGCAATCAGCATACTTAGGGCACGCTCCGCGAGAGTACATGAACACCACTGGTGAATAGCACAAGTGATCAACCGAGGCACCCTCGAAACGCGCATATACTTAGATTTCGTGCCTAGCAACGCGCTCCGTCACCATTTCTTGCGGGAATATCTCCAAACTGTGTCCTAAGCACGGAACATGAGTCAAATGCTGAAGAGAACAAGAGCAATTGCCTACAAGGGATGAACTAGGTTGTCTGGGACCGTACTTGTTGAATAGCATGAGGAGTCGGGGTGCTCTTGCTTCTCCGGCATACATTCCCTGTCATGCTATGAGACTGCTATAGACGCACTCTCTGGAGATACCAAGAGGAGAACCCTCCCCGCCATACGAGCCAAGCCTAAGAATGTCACAATCAGTTAGATATATTAGCGGGCTCATGAAGTGAAATGCATACCGGCCAACGACCGCGTCAACATCGATACCGAATCCTACAAAAACCATCCTGGGCATGTCTTCAGTGTGAAAAACGCTCGGAGGACACCAAGACCTGTTCGAAGATCAAGGTCAAGATGACCGTCAGTCGGTTGCAAGGGTCCGCCTTGGGTCCGAGACCACTGTGAGTCCTGAGAATGATATCTCGCTCGACGGAGTAGTGCCCATAACAAAGGCGGTTGAAAGTCAGTCCAGCTCGCACTCTGAGAGAAGATGACAGGCCGCGCAGAAGCTAGGGGCCGTGGAAAGAGGCGGGAAGCAGCGTGGCGCGAAATAAATCGGGTTTGAAGACGGGCTTTCAAAGACGAGCTTGCGACCTGGGGGGGACTCTGGGACTTGGCAAAGGCGGGGAAGCGCCGAACTCGCTGGAATCAACGGAAGTTGGGAAAAACTGGAGTCACGTTTGCCCAAGCCCCTCTTTCAGAGTGTCGATACCCTTTTTTGGCAAGATTGAAGAGGGCATGTGGCTCATGATCAAATTCAGGCTGTGTGCGTACCTCGATACAACACTCAGTGACTATGTATTTGATGCAGTTCAATTTTTTTCTAGATTCCCTAAGTACATAATATAAGAAGCCATGCCAGTGTCTGATCTACAAAAAATTGTGATGTTATGTAACACAACACACGAAAAATGTACCTCCCACAGTACCCTCGTGTCGACTCAACGGGTACTTGTCCCAAGCTTTATCCAACAGAACCTCCATATGCGTGTGAACGATACCCTCGATGTTTCACAAAGTGACTGCTACCGATGCGGCGGTGGGCAATGGATATTGAAGAAATCTGGCTAGCTCTTATCGATTATCAAGGTTTGCACGACTCGGAGACAGAGACATGAACCAAAAACAACCCACGCCAAGGAGCAGCCAAGGAGCGTCTCCTAGACCTCTGGGATCAATGGCATCGATTCATGCTTCCCCAGCCTGGGGTCGAGATTGGCATCACAGTATACTGTATACATGTCATCCAGATCATCTTCTCGAACTCATTTGAATTCAGTCAAGTTGCATGTTCAGCCCTGAAATCTACTAGTAGGTCCAGGTCCGTCCAGGTCTAGCTGGGGGCCGCCTGCCTCAAGCGCCCAGGAAAGTCGCATCGGCTCATGTTCCGATCCAATGAAATGCTGCTGTGCCCGCTCCACTTTGCTTCAACTCAAACCTCCTTGAGCTGCCAGGGCCGGCAGCCAGTTCCTCCCGTATAACTGCTTCCCCTCATGGACGGGGCATCCGCTGCCACTACCATTCTACAGATCATCAAGACTGGGATCTCTGCTAGCCTTGCCTTGTACCAATACGGCGCCAGCGTCAAGAATGCGGAAAAGTCATTGCAGAAACTGATGGAAGAGATCACCACGATCAATAAGATCGCGAACAATGCTGAGGAGTTCGTGCGCAAGTTGGACAAGAAGACTGCGCCGGCGGATTTCTGTCAGTACTGGATTGCTGAGCACAGTCCTGCTATGGGCTACAAGAAGACGTTAGACGAGTTGACGAAGACACTGTCTCATAATCATGGTCGCAGTTTGGGGATGAAAGTACTGAAGCGGCTGAAATGGCCTTGCATCGAGCCCCAGATCAAGGGCGCGATCGAAGCATTCGAGCGGTATATACCGTACCTCGAATTATCATTGGTTTTGGATAACACGTAGGTTTTCACTTTGTCCCGATCCTTCAAGAACCATAAACTAACCTTTATTCGATTAGAGATACCCTGAACGAGGTGTCAAATCAAGCCGCGCGACACCACGCCATCCTCGCAAAGTTGGAAGACAGTAAGATTTCTTACTTCCTGGTTATCTATCGTTGTTTGATGAGGGCATCGCAGGCGCTGCTGACATCTCAAAGAAGGTCGACCAACAGCACACCACTGTAACATTGCTGAAAGATTCCATAGACAGTAAGTCTCCTTACTTTCTAGTTCGTAGTTCTTTGATGAGAAGCGTCGCAGGCGCCGCTGATGCTTCGATGAAAATCGAACAACAGCGTGAAGACTCCAAATGCCGTAGGTTTCCATTCTTCCTACTCGCCGTTGCTCACTATGCAGTGTTGCAGGCGACGAGTTGAAGGGTTGGATGGACGCCTTGGACTGCACCATAAAATACGAGAGTACCCTCAGTCAAAGACAAGCTAATACGTGCCAGTGGCTGTTTGACTTGGATAAATATTCCGATTGGTGCTCATCCCAGAATGCGCTCCTCTGGGTACATGGGAAGCGTGAGTCTTGTGTGCCTTTTGCCTTGTCTTACCTCGAACTACAACTTAAAACAAGTTCCTTGCCAACAGCCGGCGCAGGGAAATCAGTGCTCATGTGAGTTTGCTCTAGAGAGCCGAGGGCGATGTAAACGAAACTCATCAACGGCGCAACAGATCTGCAGTCATTGAGAGGTTATCCGAGATAGCGACCGACGGCAGCGTGCACGCCTATTTCTATTGTGACTTCCGAACAGGCCGTTCAACCCACGCGTTTGAAGTCATCCGCTCACTTTTCACCCAACTCCTACGGCAGTCCAGAGAGAACTGGTTGCCACTGTTCAACGACCTTGTCGTCCGCAAGTCCAATGACTCCCCGCCCCCAGTTGACCTTGAGATGCTCTACCAACTTCTTTTGAGAGCTCTCCAACTGCATGCCGGTGACAGACCGGTCCTCGTCATCGATGCGCTCGACGAGTGCAGAGATTATGTCCAACTGGTTAAACTCTTGGAACGCCTTCACAAAGAGGGAGACTGTAGACTGTTGGCCACAAGTAGGCCCCTTCCGAACGCACCGAAGGCCTTCAGAGGTCTCCCCAACATAGACCTTCACGATATGGGTGCTGAGACACTCTGCGACATGCGGTTACACGTCGAGAAGGAGGTTGCTAAGCATGACAAGCTGATGCCCTTCCGTGATAAAATAGTTCCTTCGTTGCTGACGAAGGCTGACGGGATGTAAGCCCTATTTCTCCATAGTTGATTGTAACTAAAATGCGGACTTGGCAGGTTCCGATGGGTACAGTTGCAGCTGGACAGACTCACCCGCTGCCGTACGCAAGGCGACATCAGGACTGTGCTCGACACGCTTCCCACTGGACTCTACGAAACATATGATAGGATTCTTACTGAGGTCAATCAGAACGAGTTCGACCGACGGCTAGTGACTGGCGCCCTGCTTTGGCTTGTGGGTAGCATGGAAAAACTTGGGTTGCGTGGACTCGTGGAGGCAGTGACTTTCGACTTAGAAAATTCGGACTCATCCAATGGGGACCAGTTCCTTTCCAGTGAAGCGGTCCTCGATGTCTGTGGTAGCCTAGTGAGCTACAACAAAGAATCTGACACTGTTTCACTTTCGCACTTCAGTGTCAAGGTGTGTGTTTACTCCGAGTAAAGTGAACAGCTCTCTGACGCTTTTTCGCTGGCAGGAATACCTTTTGGATGAACGCCTCAGTATGGGCCCTCTTGGTGAATATCATCTCTCGTCATCAATCGTCAACAATCATCTGGCGAAGCTTTGCCTCGACTATCTCCGTAAAACCACGAGGGAACCGCATTTTACAATACTGGACCTTGCCAAATGCAATACCTTTCAAGAGTATGTATGCCGCGTGGGGCTCCTCCATCTCGATCATGTTATGGAAATCAAGGAACATCTACCCGAACTAATGCAATCCCTGGATGCATACCAGGCTGTCCGTCGTGCATGTCCAGGTATGGAACCATACACGACACTAAATATCGTCGTTTATTTCGGAACACCGTGGCTTCTGAAGATGTACCTGGAACGTAATGCAGCCCTCAGGCCGGCGGACATCCAAGATGGGCACAGTCCCTTGGTCTACGCAATCGCTCGCGACAAAGTTGATTCTGCGACAATTCTACTGGGCTGGGGCTTGAATATCAAGCACCGGTGTCCCAACATATTTTTCGAGCTGGATGATAAAATCTTACAACCACTGCATGCCGCAGTAGTCAAGAAAAATGCGACAATGGTGGATTTACTCCTGAGCCATGGTTGCTTTATCCCACCAAACATCCTTCATCTTTCCTTCCAGTCCGGCGTCCATGCTTCCTTGGGCAAGTACTGTCAGGTCATCTACTCGCTGCTCGAATACGCAGCAAATTCAAGCGCAGTGACTGACCGCGGAGATAACCTGCTCCACGTCTTGCTGTCTCGGAAAGACGCCAAGGGCTTGCAGCATAGCGTTGCCGAGGCACTAGTCAATGCAGGATGTAATCCCGTCGCCAAGAGCGCCATAGGAGCCACCCCACTGTGCCTCGCCCTGCTTTCTCAGAATGCCCCGCTCGTTGACTATTTCCTTGATAAAGGCGCATGCTTCGAGGATTACAGATATCTCCACCTTGTTGATATGGATTGGGCACGTGGGTTGTCGTGGTATCATTCAGCCATTGCTGCTGCTAATGCTGCCGAGCATGCCCTGGCAGTGATGCGGTCTATCACGCACACTGACGTCTCTCAAGTTCATATGATGCTCCAACGATTCAAGTTGCCCTCTCCCATTGTCGAAATCATCCTCGACTTCGCCGAATATTGGGCCTGCTGCACTACTATCGAAGGAGGATCCAACAGCTCAGCTTGGACTTTCGTTTTCCGACCGCCAGCCGCCCATGGTCAAATCATAAAAGTTCAACAAATCGAGTTCAATGCTCGTAGTAACCGGTGGTATCTAGGTCGCATGGCCTCATCTGCCACCCCACCCACCAGTGCCAGAATCAACTTCAGTCAGCTGACCAGCCTGTTGGCTCGTCGAGTGATGAGCTACAGTCAGAAGATAGGGTCTTTCGGGAAGTGCGATGACCTTAATGACGCCGGCATTTCAGCAATGGACCTTTACTGTCTCGACACCCGGAACTATACACGTAATCGGTACAATCTGGTTACCTTGTGGAACAGATCGAATGCACAGGTAGGCCAGCTTCTAGCGAGGACGAGACCCGGGGATACCTTTTCTTTCTCTACGAACCAAGTTATTAGCCCCCTCGACGGCCCCCTCGACATAAGAGTTTACTATAGTATCTGCCATGGAAACAGGAGTTGATCGGGGTCGACTCGCGAAGAAGTAGAGTTGTTGGACCATGGTCAGTGCTCATCGTGTCCTTTCAATACTTGGCGGATCTTCTACTGGACTACCATTACGGACGAGAATAAATGATGCATGCTCGTTGAGAACTGGTTATGAAATTTATGAGGGATATATGAGCTGGTGCGGCCACGGTGTTCACCTTGGTTCGCCTGGAGTCTCTCTCTCGGATGTGGCCAGCTTGTGTTGAACCTATGTATCACGAAGTACCGTCCTGGGAGCGACAGACACTGCGACACAGGGAGCCCGAGATTGTAACAGGTTCGGAATTTCAGACGACTTGTCGTCCGAGCCAACTCGTCTGGCGGTGGATCAAAGTCGCCTGCAGGCTCCAAGTTGGATCACGTTGGCCGACTCGGAACCGCGACTTCGTTATGGACCGTCGTTGAGAAGAATCGGGCAGTGTTTGGTCTAGTAGGCTTGGACTCTCTTCAGGCTGGTAATTTAAAATGCTGCCAGTGAACTGCTTCACAACCCTGTGTGTCACAATGTAACAGTACTGACTCGTGAGAGTGACAGACACTGCAACCGGGACGGCCCGGGGGATATCGTAACAGGTTCACGATTTCAGACCACTTGTCCACCGAGTCAACGCGTTTGGTAGTGAATCAAAGCCACCTAGAGCCTTCAAGCTGGATCACGTTAGCCAACCGCGACTTCTTCATTACGCATGAGTCGGCGTTGAGAACGGTTGGGTAGTGTTTGACTTGTAGGCCCGTGCTCTCCTGATAAAATGTTGAACTGCCTCATGTCACAGTGTGCTTCCGTTTGCAGCTTCAGCTGTTCATCTAAGCCACTAAATGACAGCTTGGCAAATCGATTGTTACTGGGTACAAGGCTTTATCTAAAAAAACCTCCCCACGCTTGTGAAGGACGTCCTGATGGCGTGACAACAGAACGCCCTGCTCCAGATAAGGGCGTATTATTAGGATTATCGCCGAGCATTTGCCCAGGCTTATCTCCCAGAAATATGGCAGAGGTGACGAGAAGCAGTCCAAGTAGGGTTGTTCAACCTTTCTTTGTGCTCTTCACGCGAACCAGACATGTCTTCAGACGAGAAGACCGGCAATGTTAGCGTCAAGACTGACTCAGTGCACGACGGCGCTCCTGGCCTTCGCAATGCCGACGACGCGCTACTTGCAGAGCTTGGCTACAAGGCCGAGTTCAAGCGCGAATTTACGGTGAGCAAGCTTCGTACTAATTCGGTCTTCATCTAACATCGATCACCATCAAAATCAGATGCTCGAGACTATCGCTTTTGCCTTCTCAATCATGGGCGTAGTTGCGTCTGTTTCCTCCACCTTCTCGTTTCCGCTTGTTTCAGGGGTGTTCCCAACGTTCGTCATGACTCGCAAGCTCTGATATCAAAGGTAACAGGTGGTCATGTTGGAATGGTCTGGGGATGGTTGATCCCTTGCTTCTTCGTCATGGCTGTGGCCGCTTCTATGGCCGAGCTCGTCTCTTCCATGCCGTAAGTCGGATCTCTTCGTTTTATATCGCTGTCTAAGACGTTGTGACACCAGAACATCCGCCGGGCTTTATTACTTCTCTGCCAAACTCGCGCCTCCAAAGTACGCTGCTTTGGCTAGCTGGATCACAGGCTGGGCAAACATCACTGGTCAAATAACACTCGTTTGTTCGATAGACTTCACATGGTCTGCATCGTTCTCCCTTCTGTGCCATGCGTCTGACAGAGAGCACATAGCGCGCAGATGATCACCTCCGCGATCACAGTGGGCTCTGATGGAGCGATCGTGATGAGCGAGGGTGCGACATATGGCATTCTGCTTGCCATTTTGTTCTGTCACGGCCTCGTATGCTCCGCGGCAACCAGCATTCTCGCCCGACTTAATCTCTTCTACGTCCTCGTGAACGGTGTGTATTATCTCATCTGTCCAGAGGGTCTTGTTGATGATGGGCAATGCACAAAGTGGGAACCACTGTTGCTGCTATCGTCGCGTTGCTCGTGTGCTCTGGTGACAACAAGGTATCCACCAAAGACGCTTTTACGATGTTCGAGAACAACACCGGTTGGATCAACAGTATGTTCTCTCGTGATCAACATGATGTCATGTTACTCATCGTCCTCAGATGGATGGGCATTCTTGTTGGCGTTCACGTCGCCGATGTGGACGCTCACGGGCTGTCAGTAGGCGTCTGTTCGACACGAGGCTATTTCTCATTCTTTTCTATTAGACGATTCTGCTGCACACATCTCAGAAGAGGTGGCTGGTGCACAGCGCAGCGCGCCCATCGCTATCCTTGTTGGAGTGGCTGGTACCCAAGCTCTTGGCTGGCTGCTATTCATTGCGGCCTCTTTCGCTACCCAGTCCGTGTCCGACCTTCTCACCACGGAACTACCTCTGCCAATGGGACAGCTTTTCCTGAACGTTCTGGGAAAGCGCGGCATGTTGACGATCTGGAGCTTCATCATCGTTGTCCAGGTAAGCGACTCGTCGGGTAGGAATAATGACGCATCTGATCTTTTATACGGCAAGTTTGTGACAGGGGCTGCACAAGGTGTTGATGCCTCCCGTGTTGTCTTCGCATTTGCCAGAGATAATGCTTTACCCGGCTCACGCTGGTGGAAACGCATCAATCCACGCACACAAACTCCAGTGAACGCCGTGTGGTTCGTCATGGTCGGTGCCGCCCTGTGTGGTCTGCTTGGCTTCTCTGTTGCCGCGTTGTCCTCCCTGGCTGGGTCAGTCTCCCAAATCGCATACGGTGACATGTGTTTGACCTTTGCTTTATTTCAGGGCATCTGTTATCGGCCTTTATGTATCGTATGCAACACCGATCTTCCTGCGAATCACGTCAGGACGAAACAAACTCGTCCCTGGTTCATTCACGCTCGGGAAGTGGTACATGCCCGTCGGCATCGTCGCCGTCTCGTGGGTCTGCTTTATCGTCGTGCTCCTCTTTTTCCCGTCCTTCGAGACAGTGACCGCACAGGAGATGAGTGAGTGTGACTATCTTTGGCAGGTGTGGTTGGCGCTGACGCGGGGGATTTGCAGACTATTCTGTCGTGATTATCATGGGTGTGTTCGCCTTCGCGGCAATTTCTTGGGTGGTGGATGCACACAAGTGGTTCCATGGGCCGATTAGGAACATCGATGGTACGAGTTCACCATCTGAAACTAAGGAGCTATAGATTCTGCACCTCGGTTCGGACAACGAATAATCCCTGGTCGCTAGTAGACGTGTATGCGTATGTATGTTAGTCCTGGGCTTGCTTCCAACGAACGAAAATTTATTCTGTCGTTCTGAAATTGGACTGAAGACCTTTAGTTGCTCCGCAGAAGAACCGCGACTTCGAGTTCTGGCAGACCAGATGCTGGGCCCCGGGTCCGATCGGTGAAGCTCCAGGTGGCGACATTATGAAGGGCTTCGTCTTCCTCGGGGGGATCTGAGTCGGCCTGCTTACATCGGAGCAAATTGTGTCGCCTCAGATGCGGTTATTAGATACAGGGCCGACAGGGCAGGGTTGGATGACATACCCGGGCACGGCCTCGGGGCTGGTTCTCGTGCACGCATGGCCGCTCCACCAGTTGCTGAGAGAAAAATCCTGCGTGACGGCCCCCGTCGGACATGAAGAACGTCGGTCGCTGTAAGAGCTTGTCAGGTGACCCCGAGCGGATCTGTGAGTGATCCGAGTTGGCCGTTTGCCCGAAGGAACGCGCGTTAACCGTCACCGTGACGGTGGTACATATCTCTTGCATACACGATCACCTCACTCAAACACGTTCGCACTTCTCGCTTCGCTCTCTTCGTATACTGTACATACGCACCAACGACCGTGAACCAACCTCGTCCTTTCGCAAGACATGGGTGCCCAACCCTGGATCGACTCCAGTCCTCAAGGTTCGACACCCTGGTAAGTCTTACATGTTCGTCTGAGAATGATGATGCCAGTCGTGCCAGTTAGCGATTATAGGCACCTAAAAATGAGCACATGAATGATAGCTCGTCGGTAGTCTATCGATTCGCGGACTCGAACATATTCGGGTGGTTCTTACCCTCACCTGTCATTCGATGCCAAGTGATGTCCCTGGAGCCTGCCACGGAAACAGTGAGGAGAATAGGTATAATCGACTATACCGGCGAATGGCGAGAAGCCAATCATGACAACACATAAATGAAATGCTTTTCTCAATGTGTCATACCGGCGGTGGATGATCGTACAACGGCATATATGACCAATATAATTGCTACACACAGAGCACACAAGATGCGATTCGAAAGACAGACACATACAGAACCTATGAAGGACGTCCATTGACGCTCGGTTCATGGGGGGGATCATTCGGCTATCGCATCACACGTTGATGCCGCATTAGCGCAGAGCCTGGACTTGGACAGCGGCGCAGCTCACCTCGAGTGGATCGTGTCCGTGTTCCCTTTCACGATCACGATACCGCCCATTTGCATCTGGAAGCCCGTGTGCGTGGTCATATTCGTGTCCATTTCTGTGATGGTTACTAGCGGGCTGCGGTTGCGGTGGGGGATGCGCGTAGGACGACGTTATTGGGATTGAAGAGGACGTCCCGGTGGGTGAGGGGCGAATGAGGTGCATGAGGGAGGGGGTAGCGGGGACTGTTATGCTGATGGCATCGAGTAGAAGACTGTGTTATTTTTGGGGGGTTGCGAGAATGAAAGTAGTACAATTAAAAACGCATACTGTTAATGAAGTGAGATGGGAAAGATGGTTGAGACATACTCATTCTCCGCCTGGATTTTTCGCATCCGAGCGTTCGCAGTTTGGAGATCACGTTCGTACTGCTCATGTAGCTATATTGTGTGAAGTGCACGTGACAATAACAAACCGTGGCGTTAGTGAGTAGCGAATTGATGGAAGATGCTCATGACGATGACGATGGTGACAGCAGAAAAGAAAGACCGACATACCGCACTGACTTGGTCAAATCTTTCTCTAAGGGTCTGGAACCTATTTAAAGTAGAAGCAAGTGGGCCCGTTGAAGCAAGCTGAGAAGGATATAGGTACGGATGAACTTACTTCTCTTTATATCGCGGACCACTGCGTTGAGGTGGAGGAGGGGGCTGATGCCGGAAAGTGGGAAAAAAGTGTTAGAATTGGATTGATGATTGTACTGTGAGAGTCACCGATGACCCAAGGAAGGTAAATAAACATTGAAAGGCGATCATACCTTGGTCTTAATAGTAGTTTCTTCTATAGCAAGTTTCTCCGATGCCGAGATGCGGTGAGGCTTGGAGGGCTTGGAGAACTTGTTGTGAGGGTGATTGATAGGTGCTGAGTTGGCCTCCATGGCACGTGTAGTGGAGGTGTCGGAGTCGGATGTCAGTGTCACTGGGCCGGTCCCAGTCAGGGATGTGGTACACCGTGACCGTGTATCGAGGCACGTTGAAAGCTTGAAAGGCGAGAGATATTCAAAAGTAATGATGGTTGTCTATGATCTGCAGGCTGCAGGCTGCAGCTGAGCTGTGTCTAGTGCTGAGTGTTCTGTCTCAGCAGTTCTGTCCCTGGCTACCTATTGCGTACAGCACCGTGGTCCGTAGAAAGTACTCCTGCTTTCAGTCGAGAAGAAAGCGCTTGTCACTTGAACACAACGGTGACCTTGGACTGGTGCGACTGTCCGAGTCGGAGTCTTGAAGAAACAGCCCTGAATAAGACATGCTGTGGCATTGCTGCCTAAAAAGCGTTTCATATATACCTACATGGAAACAAGATATTTATGTAATATAGTCAGTCTAAAAGGCATTTATGTACGTACATGGAGATGAGATTGTCACTCGAGATCCAAAAATCCCAGTCGGAGCATGTGCCATGCATGGAGGAGGCCTGCCTTTTTCTTCTACCACCCCACCTCCGAATCTCCACCTCCCACAGAGCGAGACATAGCTGACCGGTTCCACTTTGATCTACCTTTCAGACCTTCAACACAGTCTGTCCAGGACCCTGGCCTTGCCACGACTTCACGACCACGCCCGTCCGAAGCTCAACCGGAGAGGGTCCCCTAAAAAGTACAATAACGGTGTCTGCTACTCATCCCACGAGTGCCATCGCCCTCCATCTCTCCATCTCATTTCCCTGGCCTGAGGTCATACGAGGACCTTTCTTGCCAACCCATCGACGTACATCAACGTATGTCCGTCCCCCCATCGTTTCTTCAAGACGTTTGGGTACGCAAGTGAGCTCATTCGTATCATCTTTCGCAACCATCTGAATATATTTTGCGACCCCCTACAGGGCTTTAGGCCTTTCTGGTTTTTCGTTTCTTGTCTACGATCATATCTTGACCTTTGACGAGGAGGTGCTTAAACGTGCTTCTTCCTTATTTATTTTTAGCTAACTGCTATCACGAGCATGTAGGTCAAATTCGTCTGGCAGGCCCCATGGACTGTTACCAAAGTCACCTTTCTCGCCAACCGATACGGGAACCTCATTGCTCAGGGCTCCGTACACGTCATAGAGTCAGGCTGGGTAGTAAACAACTTCTCAAGAAGTAAGTCCGTGGAACGACCTGCTCTTCAATGATGTTCGCATAGAGCTATTCACCACTCATCTACTGAACAGCTATGTCGGCGATTCAACACTTTTGTATCCATCCACATGTTGCTCGGTTCAGAGTCCATACACAGTGAGTCACCTTGTTAGCGAATCTGCCTGCATGTCTTTCATTTCACATTTTAGTTCTTGTTCTCCTCCGCGCCTGGGCTATTTGGGGCTGCGAAAGACGCATGGCCATAAGGCTCATCAGCGCTTACGTCGTTTACCTCCTCATCCTGCTCGGCATGACCCTATTTGGCACCAACAATGAGAATTGTACGTCTTGTAACCTTACATCGTTTGGCACGAGGACCAGGCTCAATAGTACGGGTATACATGCGTCCTGTTGTTGACGATGGGACGATCTCCAATACGCGAATTAGTCCGTCAGTTCCAGCACTTGGATGTCATTGGGATATGTGTGGGAATCGCGCCTCGTACGTGATATCTTTTCATTTTCGATTGGGGAATTCATGTATAACTCTTTCTTCACTTGGGGATTATATAGCATACATAGTAAGTACTGCTCTACAACTTGAAGGCCCAACGTCCCTGGCTAACGTGCACCTCGCATGATCTAGTGGCTAATCTATATCGCAAGGTACAATCTACCCCCACTCCATAGCGCACCCATGCACCCAACCCTCCTCGGCTTACTGGACTGACCTGCATGCTCATACAGTTTGGTCCTCGACACCGCCGTGTTTGCGCTCACGATGACGAGTCTTCGACAATATACAAAACAGAGTCGAAGTCTGTACCCAACTGCTCTCATCCGCACACTCGTCCGTGACGGTGAGGTGCAATAGCTGAAATACTCTAGACGTGTGCTTGCTAAGGATGTTCCTTGATAATTGTGCAGCCGTTATGTTTTACCTCGTTAGCGTCTTTTGCAACGTATTTACTGTGATAGCTTGGTGAGTTGCTATCTCAGTTTTTTCTGCGTTGCGCACACATTGCATATCGGTGGATTGCTGACGCGTTATGTCTTGTGTCCTGAAGGTCAGTCTGGGCTACCGTAAGTCGCTCATACTTCGTCATCCGCCATCCGTTTGTTCACGTGTTTGGCTTGTCTGACGGACTACAGAGCCCAAAATGCATTTTATCCACAACGTGAGTGTGTTCCTCTTTTCTGACCTCCTCATTGAAGCCGCCTACTGATCACGACCATCTATACTCCGTCACCCGGCAATAATCTTTCATCCCCTTATCCAGCTTCTCCCTCCCCCTGCTCTCCAGCGCAGGCCAACGCCTTGTGCTCAACGTCCGGGGACTGAAACCGCGCTCGTACAACCCGCGTTCGCTTAGTGCAGAAGTGGATAGACAAATCGGGGAATTTGATAAGGCGAAGCCGGAGTGGTGGTGGAGTGGGGTCCTGAATGACGGTGCTTCGGGGAGCGGGAGCAGGTCTCGGTCGAGGGAGAGCTCTGGGAAGGGCGAGGGTAAGGGCAAGATGATAGGGGGTGTCGACCCGGCGATGGTGACTGAGGGCATGAATGGTGATGATAGCGAGGGCGATGATCACGCCGAGGACGGGGATACGAGGGGGAGACAGTGGATAGATGAGGCCCTTGAGCTTGGAATGACGGACGTGGGGAGTGGGAGCAGGTCACGGACAGCGGTCGGTGTAGACACAGTGACGAAGGATCTGCGACCACCAGACCCCCCAGAACACGAACACGAACACGAACACGAACAAGACACGACTCCTCGACGCTTTCATAGTTGATGTATTGACTGAGTATATGCTACCATTATAATTTAGGTATGTGCACCTCGCACTGCGTGGGGGAACCGAAAAGCAGTATTGTTGTGCATATGATGATCGTTAGTGGCATATATGTAGTCATTGCTATTACGCATTCACGATGTACATTTATTAATAATTTCCTTTTATGTATTGAATCTGATGGTAAGTTACCAGGGCCAATTTGAAGCGCGGCTTTACTCTCGAACCTCACCCAGCACCAAGACCCCCTTTCCCCCAACTGCCCATGATCAGCTCTCTGAAGAAAATCCTCGGTATTCGAGCAGCTAGTCACTCCAAGCAATCGCAGAGCTTTCCTTGTTCACAGGATCCGGTAAGCGCTGGCACACTTCAAGTTGGCGAGCTCTCCGTGTCTAACCTCAACCACGCGTCATACCACTTCTCACAGCATACTTCAGCAACCGTGTCCCAAAATCGGTGATAGAGAAATGGGGTGAGTGTAGAGTGAGTTTTTGAAAAACTGAGATGTACGCGTTCATCGCTGGCATACTACTAGTCGCCCACGGAGGACAGGTATCCTCAGGCTCGGGAACCGGCCCACGAGCACTGTATTTCTTCGCGGCAGACCCTGCGGAGGACTGGGCAACGACACTCGCCGCAAGGTCCATTACGGTACGGCATTCAATGAGTCGCCTGGGCAATGAAATCGATGGCTGTATGCGCTTTTTTTGCTCGCTGTAGGTGATACACGCGGGGTGGATCGTGCATTGCGTCGACGAAGCATTTCGGGTGCCTGTATCAGATTATGTGCTTGACGGTAGGGCTTTCTACACAATCAGTGCTGTCTTGGGGGCTTTCCATCACACTTTGAGACATTGCAGAATTTGACTACTGGCATCTCTCGTTCCCGTCCTTCCGACTCTACGAATCGTTCCTTTGCTGCTAGTGACTGAATGATCTACATACAGACAGCTTCGTCCCTGGACCGCCTTATAAGGTTCGATCTTTACCCGTCCTCGCGCCAGATCCCTGCGAGCGGTGCCCACCAGCACCAGCCAACAGCTCACAATCCGACCCACCAAGCACCCCACCTAACGTCTTACAAAAGCGCAAACGCGAACCAGCCTATTTCGACTCACCAACTGGCTCCCTCGTATTCTCGGGATTTGATCGAGACGGGGTTCCTCGTCGGCCGAGGAAACAGCGCAGGCTTCGGTTTGATCCGTCGTTTAGTCCTAAGGGCGGGAACTCTAGTGGAGCGAAGAGGGCATCTGGACCCGAGCTTTCTGAAGGTTGTTACTCTGATGTGAACCATGATGACGACGGCAGCGGCGGGAAGCGTAGCTCTGTGCTGTATGTTCCTGCTGGCGGTCCGAAGGTCGACGAGTCGCCGACTAAACTCGGCTTAACAAACGAATCCCCTACCGAATTGCCTTCCTCTCCTCCGCAATCCATCTCTAACCCACCCTCCCAGATAGCAGACGTTCATCCCACAGAGAAATCAGTTCCCGTTCGCACTATCGACTTCACCAACCTCCCACCGAGAACCAGACGTTTTCGTTTCCCGGGTGCAAACGCGAAGTCTCGAGGCGCCGCCGCCGCTACGACGATATCGATCGTGAAACACGCTAGCAAGGTCAAGGCGCCAAGGAAGATCACGTTCGCGCATCATGCTCAAGTTCGCATGTACGAGGTGTTGCCGTCGGATGTCGAGGAGGGTATCAAGCCTGCTCGGCCAAGTGAGGACGGTGGCACGAGATCAAGCAACGACGAGGGCTCTGGTGATCCTGCTCGAGCAGGGAGCACGGGCCCACTGACGCAATCTCATTCCTCCTCTGAGTCCGAGACGGGAGGTACTGACGAGCCCGCAATCGTGTCGCCTTCCGCCGGACCACAACGCGACACGGTCACGCTGAACATCCAGCAAGTACAAACCCTCCGAAAACGCTTTCTCAGCAGATCGTCTGGGAAGAATGGAGCCGAGGAGGGCCAGCTGGCGACGTTGTTCGAGTTGGGGACGACGTTCCGCGGTATGGAGTTTCGTCATGTGTGGTGAAGCGGTTTGAGCCTGGCCGGTTACTAAGGGTGGCCTTTTCCTGTTCCACTGTGTCTTCTCTCGATTACACCGAATGCGATAGATCTTTGGGTTGCTGAGAGTGTGTGGTCCGCGGCCCAGTCGAACATTGCAGCATTGAAGACCGATCAGTCCAGCTAGCGAGTTTCTGATCCGACACTCGGGGTTCCATAAGATTAATCCAGAAATACATTAAGCATACCAAGAAGGGCAAATACACCTCTACCTTTATCAGGTGAAGTATATTACGGAACATCAGGTTCGCCGAGCCTCGAGGACCATAGTACGGATACGACAGAAAAAAAGGGAAGAGGAGCAGCCTGAAAACGAAAGTTACGACCTGCGCACATAATGATACGAAAGCAAGGAAACTCCGCTACCAAGCTTGTCTAGAAATTTCTTGCATTGGGCTCACGATCCCGGTCTTAGTGCTCTGGTGTGCGCACGGCGAGGCAGGTGGCCACTAGGAGGTCAACCATGAATTGCCCAGACTATGGTCCCGGTAAGCAGATCAAACAACTGCCGAGATAGCACACGTTTATCATACCGGGTGGACGCAGAGTTCGCCATCCTTTGAGATAGCCATGAGCGTAACGCGGTAAGAAGCCACGACCTGATTGTGCTGGTCCAAACACTGCGAAGCGAGAAGTGGATTACATATGTGGCTGTGTCCAAGCCAACTTCGACTCATGAAGATGGACGCACCTGCATCCTGTGCTTCCATAGACCTGGGCTTGACTGCCAGCGATACTCCTCGTCGTCCAGACCCCTGAACGAGCAGGTCCCACCAGGGCCCCGACTGATATGAATGGGCCGTCGCTCAGAAGCCATGGAGATGATGGTAGGTCCTCGATCTGTTGGCGCCATTGGTGGGCCGACATACGGTGACTTAACATCACAAACAAGAATTCCGTTGGGTCCCTCAGCATGTAACGTCGACTGCCACCTTGCAAGATTTCGGGTGACCTTCAAGTAGTATCTGTTGAAATCTCGATAAGTTCTTGCCAGAGACACGAAGCCGGATACGTGTAGCAAAGACTTCCCGACTCTCACCTGTGTGTGACTCTGTCCTCTCCCTTGACGATCTTATCCTCGCCCCAAAGACCTCCAGTCCTGTAGACATGAAAACACAGAGAACGTCCCGCGCTTGCCATACCGACCCGAGTTTGAGCTCTGTGTTTGCAGGGGACCGACAGACGGGAAGGAGTGCGTTGAATGCAAGCGACGAGGCTCTTACATACAGGGAGCCGGGTGCGCAATAGCCACTGCTGCGAACATGGATTCTTCCGTCGAAGTTGTCTTTTCTGAGACAAGGGCAAACTTCTTGGGAGTGTGCCAGTGAGGGGCCACGTGAAAATAGCCTATAGGTGCCCCCGCGCCAATCGTGGGCTTCTTATTATTATAGTATGGTGAATTCCGCTCATTATTGCATGGCCACGGGCGCTGGGCGCTAGACGTTGAATGCTGAGCTCTGTTTGGGGTTTCGTGTCTGATGAGAGTTAGGAAAAGCTATTAATGGAAGAAAGGAAGCTGGTAGTCTGCTGTGGAGTGTACGAGTTGGGGCGAACGCATCCTCGTGCACACGCTCATGTGCTGAGGAGGGCAGGAGGAAATCTTGGGTATCGCCGTGTCCTTCTGTCCACCATCGAGTTCGGCTGCGCGGCACGGGAGCAGATCGATCATGATTGCAAGCGTGGCTAGTAACCGATGAGACCGGCATACGTTACTGCCATAGTGTTCGCAGGAGTTAGCCGTGGTCCATGGGTACTTATATCTTGAAGGAGGTCAGATCAAGGGGGGGCGGGGCGGGCGAGGTAGGTGAGCATGTGGCTGCTCTACCGTAACGCTATCCGCAGATCGATTTACCAGCAAAGGTGCCAATACTCAGCCAAAGACCTCCATCGGCCTTCCGTGCGCGTTCGTCGGATTTATGGGAGGCTTCAGTACTTCATGCGCTGGGATAGGCCCAGTGAGGAGAAAGAGTTCACCGACCACGCAATGCGGCGTTACTCCCGCCCACACTGGATATGACATGGGTATATGCCATCATCACGGGCCGCCGGCCACTGATGCACCCTTAACGTCAGGGCAACACCGTGACATCGTCCTTTCTCCGTCCTCTCTACTTTCAATGGATTTCTCAAGGTTTGAACTGAACTTGTTTGGAATCATAACAGGTCATGCACAACTCCTTGTATGCGGTCCTTGCTTTGGCCTGTAGTATACTACTAGGTATAGGGCTTCAAAGCTTCAGGGCTCGAGCGCTCAAGGCCCAGCCCGTCAGTATTACTTCCAGACGCTGCTCAAATACGCCCCGGAATGCATCATGGGTCCTGTTCGGATAGTGTGCAGTACTGCTGCCGTGCCTGCTCTGCCCAGCTCGTCTTCAAACCTCGTTCAGCTCCCATTCCCTCTCGTACTATAACTGCTTCCTCTCACGGAAGTTGCATCGGCTGCCGCTTCTATTATAGAGAGGATCCTGACTGGTGTCTCGTGCTAGCCTGAGTGTGGTCTTGTACAACTACGGTGCTAGTGTCAAGAATGCGGCAGAGAAGTCATCGTGGAAACTGACTGAAGAGGTCAACATGATCAATAATCTCGCGAGCGCTGCTGCGGAGTCCGTGTGCAAGTTGCCAACGAAGACTGTGCCAGAGAGCTTCTTCTAGTACTGGATTTCTGAGCAGAGTCCTGCTATGTGCTACAAGAAGAGGTTAGACCAGTTGATGAAGGCGATGTCTAAGGGTCGTAGTGGCAGTTCGGGGCTCACGGCGCTGAAAATGACTGAAATGGCCTTTGATCGAGCACGACTCATCAGGGGTGCGATCGAGTCATTCGAACGGCAGTTTATATATGCCATATCTCCAACTCTGGATCACCATGTATAGCACGTAAGTTTCCCTTTTGTCCCGGCTTGGGCTGACCTGTTAATCCGACCAGACGTACCTTGAACGATATTCTAAATTACTCCAGACAACAACACGCCACCGCCGCGGGTTTGCTGAAAGACGGTAAGACTGTACAAGCCTGTCTTTTTATGCCACCACTTCCACCAGGATTATTTGCATAGTGGGGGCGTGTGCTGCCGCTGGGCAATGATCTCCCTCATATGCCACAGCAGACCCTCCAAGTTGACATGGAGAGTCTGATGCGCATAAAGGGCGGAAGTGAGGTATTAAATAAATGAACAAAGTACCTCTCTCCACAGTCCAGCAGGGCAGTGAAGACAGGTGCACTCTAAGCCAGTGATTCGTCTTCACGGGCAGCGTGGGCATACAAGTGTGCAACATACGAGGTAGACAAGGAGCGTCGTGCTTCTTCTGGAGAAATCACCCAGAGGATGAAGAGCAGTAGAACAGCGAGGAAGGGCACTACCACGAGAGCAACTAACTTGTTGACGCTCCGTGAAGCGATGAAGAGACATTGGGCGAAGAGGAACGCTACCGCCCACATGTAGGTCGCCTTGGGGAAACTGAACACCACGGCTGAGGGGAAAAATCCGACGGAAGTTGATCTAGCGTGACGAAGGTAGCAGGCCTAAAAACGTAGTCAGGATAGTGGGCGGAACAAAGGTAACATGCCAACTGACGCCGATCGATGCACTTGCTTTAGCGAGGGGAGAATGCCTAAGATGAAGGCATGATGCGGATGCAAGGGTGACTCCACATGACGCAACCGTCGGGATCGCCGTCGATATGGTGCCGTCGTGCATGTTCGCAAGAAGGATACTAGCACTAAAATATTTCGTTTGAGTCCGAACTGTGAATCTCTCGTCCCTCGGAACTCACACTAAGACTAGGAGGACCTGTAAAAGAAGTCAAAATTTGATTTGTTTGGCGAAAACATGCCCACGAACCGATGACATGCTGGTAGTCCAATCCTTGAGGCAGAGAGACACGAAGTGTGTCCATTGGTCAGCATATACCTGTTCGTTCACGTAGAGGTCTTCTAGGAGGGTATTGTAGTGCCCAGGTACACCCCACAACATCAAGTTGGCCACGGTTGACAACCACCTATGTTCTACAGCATCTCCAGGGTACACCTCCAGGAGGCTATCTAGTTGGGCCGATTGCTGCGCATAGAATGTTACGGATCGTTGGTTCGCTGTAAGAGAACTCAGTGCTACCGAAGGTCAGTAGAAGTCCTCCCGCATACCTATGGCACCGGCAAGACGAGCTAGTTACCCAATCAGGACCTGAAGGTAATATCTTTGAATATGACTCTTACCTGCACAGAAGAGCGTATATCCGTCGATACACTGTCCTGATTTGGCAAACAGGAGTTAAAACTATCCCACAAAATCGCCAAGTGCTTACTGACCACTTTTCCTAGAGAGAAGCCTCAAAAACTGTTTGCATGTGTCAGCGGTGTACGGGAATGTAGAGGTCCTCGAGATCGGCATGTCTGGTGGGCGGAGTAACGTCAGCCATCGGAACGTACCAATGGACTGTTTCACCGACCTGCTTGTCCATGATAAATTATATTGAAAAGGTCATCCACGATGTGAGATAACCCCTGGTCATGGGAATCGTGGTGCATTGGGAAAAACTCGACATGGACCCAGTAGAAGTGTTCCAGTGCTGTTTCTGCTGGACCATGAGATAGTGGGAATGAAATATACACGAACGCATCGTACCGAGGTGAGAGGGGAAAATTGCAGCGGGAGCATCGAGCAATTCTGCACCCATGCCCTCTAGCCAGAACAAGCCTTTGGAGACGTGGTCTAAAAAATAGTAGTTGCATACAGAGCGATCTTCTTCCAATTCCAGAAAGAGTTCGCATCGGGGAGGAACTTTGATATCGTGGCATTGCAGTTCCGCCGTGACCATATGCAGGAAATCGAGAATTCGGGCTTCAGTCTCTACCTCTTCAAGGTTAGCCTCGGTGACAACCGGGAACTTTTCGTTGTACAAAACAAAGTAGGGTTGACCCTCAGGACATATGAAGCGTCGCCACTTCGAGGCCCAAGGGGAGCTTGATTAAGGCAGCGTGTCAGCGGCGAGCTGGGTTACATGTCTGTTTGGAGCTTATACTGACCTACCACGGGGGGCTGGGCCCTTGGAAATGATCCGGGGACAAAGCTGAACGCTGAGGGCCCGGGGAAGGATTGGTTAGACATCGGTTCGAACAGCGTGACCGCGTACTCACTAGCTGGACCTATTGTAGCGCGAGGCGCTCAGCGGGGTGACAGGGTTGAGACAGTGCGGTTCGGTGGTAGAGGTCTTCTTCGGTCTGCGAGCGGGACTTTGCATTATACACTATGGTATCGGTGGTCCATGTTCGTGTCCTTTTATACTTGAAGCTAGATCTGAGATCTGAGATTCAACGATGCGTTACCTACAAAACACGACTTTCTAGTCCCCTCCAGGTCGGGCTGTTCCATGAGCGCCAGCCTGAGTCAAGTAAGCCTGTGGACTCCTAACACACTGCCCACGAATCAATCTTTGGTAACATGACTTATTTGGCATGTAGGCAGCTTTCGCCATCCCTAGGGGTCCGATTATGACCGAAGGATGATGATGATTTATTTGACTCGCACCACCAAAAAATCCAGGGCCCAAAAAACATCTGCGAGACTCGGGCCAGTCCAGGTCCCAGTAATACAATTTCCCATAGCGATCCATCTCTTCAGTTTGTAGAATTGTCACTTGTGCATTGGAGGATTCAGCTCTATCGGTAGGGCACTCTAACAATGCGCCGCCAGTGAAGTAGTCGTACCAGCCTTCCTGGTTTCCTTGTTTCATTGAACCGCCGCCTGGGGATTAATTGGCTTCGCATTTTGGTAAACGTTAAACCGAGCACGGCCGAGTGGAGGGCAATGTAAGTACCACATCGCGATGGCTTGAGTTTCAGGTGGTTTTTCAGGTCGTGTTAATTTCCTCTTGGCGTCACCTCGGTGGACCGGTTGTGTGTTGACCTATACGTGCATCACGGTCGGACCTTGCCCACCTCATTGATCTCCTTGCTGGTATGTAGTCAGTAACTACATGGAGAATGCATATGATAGGAGGTAGGCATGTCATGGACGGATGCAAACTATCCTGGTAACCAGTTGTCATTGAAATATGTGACGGAATACATGGGTCAAAAGTTTTCTCAAACGTTAGTTCAGTGGCCATTGGCACGAATACCTTGCTGTGGGCAGCGGCAGTGCGTGTCAACGTGTGCAAAAAAATTATCACAGGTTACCAAAGATGGACGGTCCATAAAAGTCTCGAAATCCTGGGCGTTTCAAGTTGGCTCTTGCTCCTATGATTGTACATTGTCCGCAATGCTGTGAACAATCAGCTCAACCTCGGCATTGGAAAGATATTTCACAAGACGTAGACGGGAGAGCTGGTGCAGGAGATCGAACCCTCGGATCTTACTATGGTGCTTGAGACTTGTGGAAATCCTGTGTGCTCTCCGTTAGGTCGTCCTGCTGCAACGGCAGTATCACACATCACGTACGGTGGTACAGTACTGGTACGACTTGCTCTTCCGCCAACCCAACCTTCTATCCGGCTGACATTAGCAGCCAACTCCTTGATCGCCGGGGCTTCATCTGGAAACACGACCCCGCTCCCCAGTAAGCCATTGACGTAGGGAGCGCCCGGGTAACCCAGTTTGGTGGAGCCATCCGCTGCATCTTCGTACTCTTGACGCGAACCGCATGAACCGCATTACATATTCGGTGAATCGCATTGTGACCAGCGCTTCACCAAAATGCAGAGGCAATCCTGGGAGACATACTCACGGTAAACTTTGTAATGCTTTGCGCCACAGTGGTAGAGGACTTACCTCGTCGATGAACATGTTATCTAAACTGTCAGACTTTGCTACAAAATCTGATTTCTGACCGGATTCCTTTCCGTCTCGAGTCGCAATTCGCCCCATTTCGTCTTCGTTTGCTGCGGAGCTCTCAGCGCGTATTGTCCCTGTTCAGCTGATCAGGGGGACGATGGCGAGGGGGCGTCATGGTCGGTGGGAAAGAAGTATGGATGTCCTTGAAAAACCACTCGTCCAGTCCTGATGTTCATGGGCAGATCCCATGATCCTGGTGTTTCAGAGATCGTAACGCCTGCAATATACGTTGGTCCATACAGCCACGCAATCACCAGCTTCAACATTATCAAACTCGGGACAAACCACAAGTAAGCGCTCACTCCCCTCGCCGCCCGCGGCGTGGTCCATGAACCGCCTCGGACCGCCCCACATCCCGAGCCCAACGCACACACCGCTAATACACAGGGTATCTTTTGATAATCCAGAACGTAGATGAGGACCTGAGGTCGTAGGTACTATGTAGTACAGTATATAGTCGTAACCTCTTTACTCGTCGCTTACATAATATTGTCCTCAATCGTGGCAAGTCGGAATATTTTTATTCCCACGATATTGCCACTGCTCGAAGGTCGAGCGACCGCAGGTCCTTTACATTCACCGACTTCCACTGTTAGTAATGGCGTCCAGGATTGCTCTCAACACGCTCAAGGCGTCGGGTTCGTAATGAGGTGGAAAAGCTCTAAGCGTTGCGGTTCTAATTTTCCCATCTTTCCCCAGCCCGTCCACTCGCGGTGCCAACCGTTGCCCGTGCCATCAACGCGTATGTTCATCCCTTCGACTTCAGAAATGCAGCAGAGTAACCCCCGTCTCTATAGTCGTTCCATGAGCTCAGCACCTCCCCCGGCAGAGCGTGCCTCCCAAATCATCAACAACCTCCCATCCTCCCCAAACCTCATCACCAAAACCGGTTCAGCAATCCTCGGGGCGGGTCTCCTCGCAACAGCCATCTCCCAAGAGCTCTATGTAGTGAACGAGGAAACTGTTGTCGCCGCTGGAAGCTTCATTCTCCTCGCCTACATCGCCAAGGTATGTCGGTTTGCGGTGTTAACCGGAAGCAATGGGGACATAACGGGTTCGGTGGTCTGGGCAGCTCATTCGGGAACCTTACCGGGATTGGGCAAACGCCAGCATTGACCGGATCAAGGGTGTCCTCGACAGTGCACGCTCTGAGCACACTCAGGCTGTGAAAGACCGCATCAGCTCCGTCGAACAGATGAAGGACGTCGTCTCCCTGACGGAGGGTCTCTTTGCTCTTTCAAAGGTGAGTTGGTACACTCTGTGCAGAGGTTCCAGTTTGACGTAAGTGTGTTCTTTTCCATGATGTAGGAGACTGCCAAACTCGAGGCAGAAGCGTTCGTGCAACGCCAAAATGTTGCCTTGGCTTCTGAGCTCAAAGCTGTCCTGGACAGCTGGGTTCGTTACGAGCAACAGCAGAAGGAGAGCGAGCAGCTCGAGCTCGCCAAGAGCGTCGTAGCGAAAGTCATGGCCGATCTTAAGGATGAGAAGACGCAGAAAGATATCCTACTCAACGCCATTATAGAGGTCGAGCGTAAGTGGCAAACACCATCGGTTATTGCCCATTTGATCTCATGCAAACTTCGGATATAGAAATGGTGAAAGCAAAAGCAATCTAGACAGACACTTAGGTCGTGATTAGCTAGATCAGATGTCTGTAACATGACACCTTCTTATCATACTATTTGCTCGGTGCTTTCTCTAGATTGTCAATGTGCCCATGTAAATATCTGGTCTGAGTGACGCAGTGATATTTTGAAGTGCAGATATAAATGGACCCACGAACCCAAATAAGACCAAACAGGGATAGCCGTGACGACGCGCGACTGTACGAGTCTCACAGTGCACGCGTTCGGCACATAAAACATTCACTTGTCTTTGTGCCGTTCCTCGCAAACCATTGTCTGTAAATCCACGGCGCAGGTAAACTATCAACGCGATGGATTCCGACCTCATCAAGCTTGTCAACCGTCTGCAGGACACCTTCCACAATCTCGGTGCGTACGAACAAATCACATTAATAGAGTCGAGAAGTTGACGATCGTGTGCCCCAGGCGGTGAGCTGGACATGCCACAGCTGGTTGTCGTGAGTTGTGGGATTGGGCTTCTGTCAAGCATTCGCTCAATCCATATCTGATTCGTTGTGTTTGATAGGTTGGCAGCCAGTCTGCGGGAAAGTCTAGCGTGCTCGAAAAGTGCGTTTTTGTTTTCCGTCTCAGTCGTGAATATTTGTATTCAGACTCATATAGCATCGTCGGGCGAGATTTCCTTCCTCGCGGTCAGGGCATTGTCACACGCAGACCCCTTGTTCTCCAACTCGTCCACACTCCCGTTCCGGATCCCTCCTCGAGTCCCCCTGGCTACACCGAATGGGCACAATTCCTTCACATTGACAAGCGCTTCACCGATTTCAATGAAGTTCGCCGGGAGATTGAGCAGGAGACATATCGTGTCGCAGGACAGAACAAGGGTATTAGCAAGCTGCCGATTTCCCTGCGGGTATATAGCCCCAATGTTCTGGATTTGACATTAGTGGACTTGCCTGGACTTACAAAGGTGGAGTCGTGTGCGATTAATGATTATGTATGACCGAGCTAACGTCCACTGAAGATACCAGTAGGCGACCAGCCAAGTGATATAGAACGACAGATAAGGAACCTGGTGACGGAGTACATCTCGAAACCTAACAGGTGAGTATGTGGCCCCCCGGCTCCTGTTACCTGTCTGACAAATCTCGAAAGCGTCATCCTTGCAGTCTCCCCGGCCAACGTCGATCTCGCCAACTCGGATTCGCTCAAGCTTGCGCGATCTTTCGATCCGCAAGGCCGTCGCACGATAGGCGTGCTGACAAAGCTTGACCTTATGGATGCTGGCACAAATGCACTGGATATCCTGACGGGACGCGTCTATCCCTTGAAACTGGGCTTCATAGGAGTCGTCAACCGCAGCCAGCAGGACATTATCTCGGAGAAGTGCATGACCGATGCTCTTGACGCGGAAACCGAGTTTTTCAAGAACCATGCTGCGTATCGGAATATTTCGCATAAGAATGGGACCAAGTATCTCGCCAGGACGCTGAATCTGGTGCGTCGAAACGATGTGGGACGATTGTTCGTGGATGTATTTATGAGCCATGGTCTAGGTCTTAATAAACCATATACGCGACAAACTCCCTGATATGAAAGCGCGTTTGAATACGTTAATGGGTCAAGCCCAACAAGAACTTAACTCGTTTGGTGATGCTGCGATATATGGCGACAAGAACCAGGTGAGTTTCAGCTACGTCGGCTTTCCCCGATTATTAACTGTCTTCTAGCAAGGCGCCCTAGTTCTTCGCCTCATGAACCAATTTGCGCATGACTTCATTGCGTCTATCGAAGGTAGCAAAGTTGACATGTCCACCAAGGAACTCTCAGGTGGCGCCCGGATATACTATATCTTCAACGACGTCTTCGGCCATGCACTTGCTTCAATAGATTCCACAGCAGGTTTGGACAACCAAGACATCCGAACGGCAATACGTAATTCCACCGGTCCACGACCAAGCCTATTTGTTCCCGAAGCGGCATTTGAACTATTGGTCAAACCGGAAATAAAATTGCTAGAAGCTCCGAGTCTCCGTTGCGTGGAGCTCGTGTACGAGGAATTGGTTAAAATTTGCCATAATTGCACGAGCAGGGTAAGGCAATCTTCCGATTTAAAAGCTCTCCTGTGTTTATGTTCTCTCCTCGAATTTCTGCAGGAATTAGAACGCTTCCCTCGTCTGCATGCACAACTGATTGAATGCGTTTCCGAACTGCTGCGAGAGCGCCTCGGACCCACTTCGGAGTATGCCCAAAGCCTCATCGAGATCCAAGCTGCATATATCAACACAAACCATCCCGCATTCATATCGGGTTCCGCGGCAGCCGCACAAGCTGCGACGTCTCCAGCATTGAAGCCATCAACGCCCCCACGCGTAAGCTCTACAGTTTTTGTTCTTCTCATGATCCCCGGCTGATTTGAATTGGATGACTATGCCTCCTTTATCACACGTGGATTTGGGGTAATTCAGCCCATCAGCGCTGAGCAGATAAATGGTGTTCCGCCTGAAGAAGGGGAAGACTCGTCTAACGAAGAAGCCACAACTGTGAACGGCGTTCCATCCCGTGACGGACGTTCCGTGTCGTCGACTGTCCATGACCGCTCACGGACAACAGGCTCCACCATTGCGGCTGGTACTTCCCCCAAGTCCTCATCAAAACTCCACCACGGTCCTCGGCACTCATCCGTGCTCCCACCTCCGCAATCTCACGCTCAGTCTGGTGCACCAGGAACAGCACGGGAGACTTTCCTGGGGTACTTCTTTGGTCCGAATGGCCCGGGTCCTATCGCAGGATCGAGTGTTGAGCGGTCACATGCTGGGATGACCCCTGCTCCTACCGGGCGGGACGTGTCGAGTGCTGATACACCAGGCCCAACTGGGTTGATGGCCGGTAAACGAACGCTGGATGGCAATAACGCGGCGTATGACATGAGAAGCCTGGGTAAACACATCGAGGCTGTGAGTACACCGGATGTGGTACTAGTACACATAGTTCTTGTTACTTGGTCAGGGCTGATGGCGACTCGTGACCATTTTAGGTGTCATCTTCCGAGAGTGGTTCGCACATGACGCAGCGCGAGGAGATGGAGACGTCGCTCATACGGTCGTTGATCGCGTCTTACTTCGCTATCGTCAGGCAGAGCATACAGGACCTCGTCCCAAAAGCGATCATGCATTTCCTGGTGAACCATTCCACGCAGCAGGTCCAGAACAGGCTCGTGGCGACGCTGTACAAACCGGAGTTGTTCGGGGAGTTGCTGAGTGAAGACGAGGGATTGGTGGCGGAGCGGACGAGGGTGAAGGCTCTGTTGGACGCTTACAAGGAGGCTTTCAAGACGCTTTCTGATGTTAACTTGAAGCCGATATAGATTTCGGTAGTGGGGGGAGATTTTCGGTTTACCCATCATTGTTCGTAGCCTGTTCGGCCACACTAGTCCGATTGCACGTTATCTTGTAGACTCCGCAGGCCACTGGTTCAATCTGGAATTTCAATTTCGAAACGAATGTGGGTGACATTGCAAATAAGATTTCAGCAAAAGCTAGCTACACGATGCACGATGGTGTCTACTTTAGAGAATCGAAGCTAAGGGCCGGAAACGCAGCGAGACAGATATGTACCGGAGATTTACTGATTTACCGCAATAACGGCTATTGCGTTGGGTCTGATACAGGCGGACACGGACAGCCACAGTTGACAGATACACGCAATGGCACAAGGACCCAAGACGGGAGCAGCAGGGGAGGACCACGACGACGAACGGCAGCCCCAACGAATTCAAACGCGGCTCGGGTCTCAGGGCTCTGAAGACGTCTGTTGACCCTTGACGGCGACCCACTTGTCCTTGGTGGGTTCCTTGGCTTCGGGCGTGGAGCTGACAACAGGCTTGTCAGGCTCCTCTTCTGACGTGATGCTCTCTTCGGTGTCGGCTTCAATTCCGCCGTTGCTGCTGTCCGACTCTAAGGAAGACGTAGAGGAGCTGGATTCTCTGTGGGTCACGGGGCTGACGGGCTCTTCGGTGTCAGAGGTGCTGATTGCGCCCTCGAGTTTCAGGGCGGCCTCAGCGCGGTGGGCCTTCTTGGACTTGGATCTCTCCTTTCTGTCAAGTTTCTGTGGGTGGAAGATGCGCAATTAGGAAAGGGACGATGGCGGGTGACTCGCAGATCTGACTGACCTCTTTAGCTTCCTTCTCTTCTTGCTTGATTCGGATGGCAAATCAGTAGTGTTCAAGTTGGCGTGCAATGCAGAGAATTTACCTCCTTGGCAGCCTTCTCTTCCTTCTGCGGTGTAGGTGTCAATAAACAGCGAAATGGGAATTACGGTAGGAATCCACTGCACCTCTTTACGTTCTCGCTCCTCGGCCTAGAAGTCAGGGAGTCAGTAGCCTGTCATGATTTAGAGACGCCACCCATTCATACCTCCTTCTTTTCTTTGGCTTCGCGCTACGAAAACGTGTCAGTAAGCTTCGTCACTCCGAAGCGTGCAGACTAAACATACCTCTGCCTTTTCCTTCTTGAGCTTCTCGCGAGTCTCACGCTCCTGGATGATCCTGATGAAAACGTCAACCTATCACACTCAGACAGCACCGAATTTCGAAGTGATATACCATTCGCCAACTTCATCGACGCACTCTCTGGGGCGGACTTTATTCTTGAGGAGGTAGCCTTGCAACGCCGCGACCTGTGGGGAGGGATGTCAAACAACCATTGATAGACAGAGAGAGAGAGAGAGAGAGAGAAAGATCCCAAACGGCGACTCACACTAAGTTCGCCCTCGGGAATGGCGTCTGCGAAACGCTTAGCAAGCTCAGCAATCTCAGTTTCTTCTAATGCAGGAATGGCATGCCCAGGGGCTTTGCGTTTGGGCAGAGGGAGGTTCTGCTGCGAAACGTCCACCGCATTTCCGTTTTGTGGCGTGACCCCTACAACCGCTGACGGCGCCACCGGAGCTGGCTTGCAGGGGAAGAAGCATTTGAAGATGCCTTCGGCTTGCCATTTGGTAGCATGGGTGAAGTTTACCCATACGTCCATGCGACCTGGACGGCTCAATGCAGGGTCGAGGCGCTCGATATGGTTAGTGGTTGCGAAGAGGAGACTGAGGATCAAAGTGAGATGCACGTCAGCGAAAAGCGCTCAGCTCGCACTAATGACACTTACCGTCCCTCTGCCGCAGCCACGCCATCAAGACTGTTCAAAAGGCCACTCAAACTCAATGTGGATCCATCATTAGTATCAGTGGTATTGGTGGTTGATGCAGCTGCGGTGGGTGCACCAGTTGAAGTGGCATCGCGACTGACGGAGCGCGTGAAGGCAGCATCCAAATCTTCAAGAAGCAAAATACATCTGGAAAAGCGCTTAAACACGGGCCGCAGTGAGAGACATAGGCACACCAACCTGGATGGTACATGACCCATCAATGTCGTCAATGTATTATCACTCATCCTGTGGTGAGAAGCGTCAGCATATCCGTAATGATCGTGTCCAAAAGTAGCCTTACCCCTTCGACGACAGGCTGACGACATAGATATCCAAGCCCAATTCACCCGCCAAGGAATGTATCAACGACGTCTTACCACTGAATTCCGGTGAATGAGAACTCGCTATCTAACATCGTGGGATGAATTCACAGACCTTCCTGGAACACCGTGGAGGAGATAGCCTCGGCGGAACGGAATTCCTACATACGACTTAGGTGAGATTCAAATGACCAAGCCACATCCCACCCACCTCTCTCGGCATACCTGGAGATGAATTAGTTTCTGATGGACGAAGTGTCCTAGAAAGTAGCTTACCAATCCTCTGAGCACAAGAAGTCCTTGCAATCGGCAAGAAGCATATCTTTGACCCCAGGCTGGAGAACGATGGAGCTCATTGGCCTTTTCTGACGGGCTCCGTTCCATCTCCAACAGCCATACGTGCTGGGGAAGGCGCCCGTGTTAGCGCCATGCTCCGGCCATCGGATTATGAACTCACGTATCAGCCATGAAGATATGAACGCGATGCTCAGCATCCTTCTCGTACTCGCGCTTAGCTTCCAGCACTAGTTTCTTGAGAATATCGTTGTTACGCGCGACAACACTGGGTCTATTTTGAGCAAACCCCCACGTACGAAGGAGAATAGAGTTTTACCTGATCTTGAGAGATGCGCCATGTCCATAGTCCGGATAGCGTTTGGTACGCGTTATCTATTGGGGGTATGAGACGACCGTTCTCCGAGGACATTTCCGAATAGAATACACACCCTGAGCCAATGGCCACGGTAATAAATAGTGTGGGTAGTGTCTGCCGACAATTTTCAGGCCATGTTACGGACATCGGAAACAGTGTGGCAAACTCTACCTAAACTTGGCATGAATGCCACTTTGCGTTTCCGACGGCCGTGTACGAGAGCGTCTTCGTCCTCTACATCGTCCTCTTCATCTTCCAGGTCACCGGTGGTGGACTGCGTGAGACCATTGCGACCGACCGTACGTGTCGTGATTTCAAATTCACGGCTGCGCCCCCACGCAGGTTGCTGCATTTTAAAATGAGCACGGCGCAGAGCTGCGATAGTGCGAACTACTTGCCTTGGAAAGCCAGTGCATCAACCTAGGCCACGGTATTAGTTTCTAGACCATGGAGCGTCAGGAACTTATCCTTACCAGTCATATGGGTAATCCTCTTGGCTGAAGTGCGCAGTTAGGAAGAAAGCTGAAGGGTGGAGCTTAGCAATGGACGTGTGGAGGTAGGACGGCAGGGAGCGTACAGTCGACAAAACCATTCCAAGCTGAAACAGAGGCACGTCTGGCGGTTTCTACTGTTCCTCCTATGACGACGAGTTTCTATGGGACAGGCCGAAAGGTAAATACGGACGGTGGTAAGAGAAGAGCTGGATGGATACCAGAGTGTCCTGTAATGCGCTAGTGTTCATCCCCAGTGGGGAGATTATATTTTTCAGCGTGTCCATCACTGTATGAAAGCTGGCGAAGAGGGGGGAAGCGAGAAATAGAAATGCCCGCCACGGTCGGTCTTTTAAGTACTGGCGCCTTAAACAAATAATAAAGGGTAGCGGATTAGCGGACAAGTGACAAGTCAGAATGACGGAATCTATATCTCGGTAAGTGTAAGGTCTGCCGACGAAAAGGAAAAGAGCAATCGAGGCTCCTACTAGTGGCTATGGAGGGGGCCATTTCGCCACCATAATGGGCGTGTCAACATGCACATGGTGTTGTGGTGGAAGCCACTCAGATAAGGTGCACCGATGCATCTCTACCAAACCTACCAATTGCTGGGCTACCGGAATACGAACTTTCATATGCCTTCATTATTGCCAACGACAGCAACAGCTTCCCAATTTACGTCTACCCGCTCAAATGAATCTGTGAGTTTTCTTAGTCGACTGCGTGTGCCACAGTCTGCCAGTGGCGGTCTGGGAGAACTAGTGGCGTCGACAAGCCCACCTGCGGAACAATCAGTGTTTTTTTTTCCCTCCCATTACGGCAATAATTCGAGCTGGTGCCAGTGTATACCCACTCTCACTCGGGTCCTTGGGGCCTAGCGAATCGTTGCAAGTGATCGGCTTTTCGCTTTGCTAGAGCCTATGCGGCGTGATTCCTTCCAATTCCCCGCCGCGCTTCTGTCATACATAATAACGTCGTCCAAGACCAGAGACAAACCGGCCATCAGGGGACACCGTCTAACTCTTGCAGTGAGTACAGTACTAGTAGTAGTCCCTAGCACAATAATGGCCTAGACTCCCCCGCGTTCTGACCACAATGGGATCTAGATGGTGTGCCAAAACCGGCACTCTCCCCCTGCTCGTAATGAACCCACCACATCGCCTGGGTAAAGTTTCTCTCCGTCTTAGCAACGGCGAGATACCAAGCCCGACGTTCGCTCGTCCCATTGTTCGATTCCAAGAAGGCCCCCCTGTCAATATGAACAGGGCCAGGAGCCACGTACTAGAGAATGGAACACTTGAGACAGGTACCCCAGTTCGACGCGTTTGTCGGAGAATATGTGTAATGCAACAGCACAACGAAGCTCGGATCCAATCGGTCACGCGCCAGATTCTTGGGCTCTCACGACAGATCGCCTTCCAGATCCGGGAAGGAACAGATAGTGTTCCTCGCCATGCTGAATTTGCCACAGGCTGCTCTTCAAGCTTCAAGTCCCGCTGGCCTCGAGGTCGTGTCACATACACCCTGCCTCAGTTGGGCTCTGAGGTCATGTCCAATCATTAAATGGTCCCATCTGGCAATGACGGTGTGAAAGATCACTCTTTCCCACAAACAAGTCATCTCGTGAGACCTAGACCAGTCCTCCGTCTCTAGTTTAGGACTTGTGCGATGAACTTGAAGTCTAAGATTCGTCGTGTGCGGCCCCGAGAAGTCCAAGATCCGTCGAACCTTGTCTCATCGTTGCCGGCAATGACAGCGAAGTTTCTCCGCGTACTAGTAGTGTGATGTCTCATGTACTATGCCATCATAAACATCGTCCCGGAATACCCTAGGTCACATACCTATGTACACATCATTTGGTGTCGATGGCACTACGCCATCTTATGGAACCCAAGTTAGCACATTTCCTCTTTCTATAAAGATATGCAGCGTGGGTTCTATGACAACTTCATGTTGATGCGCCACCGAAGGCAGCTTCAAGGCTCCTCAACTCTGCAGGTTGAACTTAGCAAACTTCACAGTACTGCTGATTTAGTGTAGGGGCTGGAATACGCCGGGCTGCTCTAAACCCATGAGGCTGATTTTGAAAATGATAGGTCCCATCTACAGCTTTTCTCTGACAGGTGGAGTGGAGAAGAGCTCATAATCGGGTCGCGACTGTATATGACTTTCTGCTGTGTTTTGAGTGACTCGAGCTACTCCAAGCACCACAGATAATTAACATCAAGCGCTCGTTGTCTCGAGAATCGAGATTACCCTTTTTGGGACGACATCATGCTTTGGCACCTCTGATATCCTGCATGTAGCACTCCATGTCCGCGACCCAGGCAGGCCCGCAGGGCAGTGCCTCTTGCGAGCGTGTCATGTTCAAACGTGGCTGAACTTGCGTCGATACAACTCCCGTGTGTAGAAGCGTGACTCACCTCACGGTGGCTGCTCTCCTGTCAAGTCGATGGAATCACTTTGTATTTGAGTCAAGGCATCGCCTTCGTGCGACACTACGGCCTGCGGCTCTAACATGCGGTTTCGCGCAGGAAAAATTCATATAGTGGCGCCTATGCTGTCAAAGTGAGTAACTTAGGGTATGTGTGCCATAGTCCGATCACGATTCACGAGATCTGTCGCACGACTGAACGACGTCAAAGTTAAAAACTTTGAAGGCGATGCTGGCTGGCTGACGTATGGAGCTGTCTGATTACTCGGTGATGAGCTGCGGCCACCCAGATGAGTACACGGTTTCCGCGGTTATCAACTTGGACTCTACCGAACGCCCCTGCTTCGGGTAGTGTCGACAATATGAATGATTCATCTGCACGATAGTTCATGAATCATATCCTAGATATCTGGGACAGGACGTGGCGCTCCTAGCGGACCGGACCTGTCAACGGAAATGAGACTTCCGGAAGACACTGTGACTTGGAAGAAGTGATGACAGGCCACGAAACCGATGCATATTTTGCTCATTGCTGACTGAACAAAGTCAGGGGCGCAGAAGCCGAGTGAAACTAGCGCCACATATAGTCGAAGAGAGCTGAAAAAAGTCATGGAGAGCATGAGGCGTTGCGTGTGGCTGCACACGCAGTCGGAATTGTTTTGAACTTTACCTGGTTAGCGGAGGAGGGCCTGCTATCTGCAAACGTTCTTCCGATAGTCGCATCCTAACCAATCGTGTAAGTCCATCGCAAGGCGTCCGGCAGCCGGTCCAAAATTGGTGGACACGTCAGTCAAGTTGTCGTCAATGAAATATGCAGGATAGTTGATACATATGAAACCATCTATGGAATCTGAGTAGAACCGTGATAAGAGTTGTATCGTAAAAGAAGCACTCCACTCACTTAGTCTCTACGTAGAAGCCCACCCATCTCCATCTCCTCAGCCTCATCCCTCGGAGCAGATATGACCAGTCCTTCCGTCATTTCCCGCTTTACACAGAGCTGCTCTGCTAGTATGACTGTCCAAACCGACCCTGCAATCATGACAAGCCAGAAGAATAATGAAGTGGGTATGGAAGCAGAGTAATAAGTCGTGAGTACGAAGTGATTGAACACTAGCGTTAATGCAAAGTCCAAGATGAGGCGCGGCCGCCGTATGAGAGTGTACAGGTAGTAGATACTGCACAGTGAGAGCGTTAGATGATGCAGGGATGTGAGATAGAATACGTACTCTGCAGAACAGGCAATCATCCAGCAAGCCGCAATGACCCAACCCCGAATGGGGTCTGCTCGTCCATCCCACCCGCCATCCATCCATCCACCACCCACCTGTTTACCCCCACTCCACGCGCCATAATATGAGCTCCATCGTTCTTCACCTGTCATACCGCGGACAGTGGGTCGGCTAGCCATTTCTCGCCAGTCCATTATCATACCTGATGATGTCATAGTGTCCCAAGGGTGCACTTCAGCAGAAGAACAAACAGCATACCAACGTTGGAAGCCCCTCCTTCGTACATGAGAGAAGATGGTTCCGCGAAAACAGCGAGCAGTGGCGGGATTAGGACAGAGAGCGTCAGATAGTGTAACGTTTGTATCGAAATTATCTGGCGAGGGTATGAGTAAGTCATTACGGTGGAAGGAAGTTACACACCTGAGAGACCAGGAGGACCGGGTCCCAGCTGGTTTGTCGTGTAGGTGCCATGATATTCGTACAACCCAAGGCTTTGCAATGCTCGGGCAGGCTTCCCAGTGCGCCTATTTACACGTGATCTGTAGGTTACATAATGACTGTGGTTAACTGCGTCCAAGGTTACTTGTTTCCTGACACAGTGAGCGACATTGGTTGTGGACGGGCTTTCATATGCCCAATCCAACATACGAACGACTTTTCGACAATGGGGAGGAGGAGGATGTGGTCGGTGACACTCTCCCTCAGGAACCTATGACTCGCGCGCTTCGCCCTGAGTCCGTCGTGCGACCACACCTCTACTACGGGGAAGGGCCGTTCGACCCACCGAGTTCGGAAGATGGTGAGGACGACCACTACACAGAGAAACTAGGACCACGCGGAGTGGGCGACTTGGAAGACTCGGAACCAGGGAGCGGCTTAAGAGTAGGAGGCGGCAAAGTCAGTACACCACCTCCAGCACGACGTTTTTGATGTTCATATCCAGTTATCATGTATTATAGCGTCCGACTGCTCTGAGGTGTCTCGTATGGTCTCTGGCTTCCCTTGTCCTCCTGTCAGCCTGCGTTGGCTTGTTTGCCGCAACCAACCTCTACACTGGGAAACCATTCCACGCTCTTAGAGCCCGTAAAATATCTCTCGACCACGTATTTAACGGGACCTTCACTGCTAAATCCCAATCTCTCAATTGGGTTCCTGAAGGTTCGCAGCTGCCTAAAGCCTTGTCTCGTAGCTCACATTGCATGTTAGCCGGTGACGGAGTGTTCTCAACATTCCAGAACGGACAAATCCAACTTATTGACCTGAAATCAAACACGACCACTCCACTGGTATCGCTTGCTGATGTCAAAGACGTAATTGGTCTGTCGCTTTGACACTCACAACCTCGCTCAAATATACTCTCAGGAAAACGGTCAAATTGTTTACTGGACCAATTGGAAACTCTCACCGGACATGAAGTACATACTTGTCAAAGCGAACCATCTTAAGGTATTTCCATCTTCGTCCTAAGTTTGCTAAGTATGAATTAGCCTCTAGCAATGGCGACACTCGAGCTTCGGCAATTACTACGTTCACAACCTTGAGACTAAAGCCACTTACCCCCTTCTTCCGCCTACTAATCCCCCGGTGACGGCATACGCAACCTGGGCGCCCACCGGGGAATCGATTGCCTTTGTCGCATCCAATGATCTCTATGTTCTTCCATCCCCGTCGTGAGTGTGTTCTGAATTATTGTCCGAGATCTCCGGCTAATTTTGTGGTGAAGCGCATCGACCTCGCCAATTCGTGTGACCACTACAGGGAATGCGTCATTATTCAATGGCGTACCTGACTGGATCTACGAGGAAGAGGTTTTGTCGCAAGATTTCGCGCTTTGGTGGTCTCCTGACTCGTCAAAAGTTGCGTTCCTCTGCCTTGACGAAACAGCCGTCGAAGAATATAGGTTCCCCATCTACAACCCTACTGAGGATTCCTATGCCGTTGTCCCATACACGGAAGACGTCGTGATTAAATACCCGAAGCCAGGCTACAGCAACCCCCTTGCCTCAGTGCATGTTTTCGATCTGGCAGATTACCTGACTCAGTCGGAGTCTGCACTAGACTCTTCCGCAGATACCGTTGAACTGAAATGGGCCGACAGCTTCCCCTTGAACAACAGCATTATTTCACAGATAGCTTGGCTTGACGAATCCACGTTGGTGTTGAAGGAAGTAACCCGCGCTGCGGACCATGGAAACGTCGTGCTCTTTGATTTAGATGTTGCCAGCTCAGGGGGGACTGCGACTGGCACAGTTGTTAGAAAGCTTGGCATCGATGGTGAGGAAGATGATGGGGGCTGGATTGAATCAGTCAGTGTACCCTTTACCTATGCACGCCCCATCACTCATGTAATTCATCTCATCACAGGGACAGAACATCTACCCCGTTCCAGAACGCCTGCGATCTGGTAATGCCCCCGCTTACTTGGACATCGTGCCCACCAAAGACGGATATGATCATATCGCCCTCTTTGACCCGGCAGACTCCACTACACCACAGTTCCTCACTTCCGGTCCCTGGGAGGTCACAGGCGGTATTCAAGCAGTGGATGCCCAGCGTGGTTTAATGTAAGCTCTAACACTTTTAATGTCCGTTGGCATGGCACCTGATATTGAAAAATAAATCCGAACAGTTATTTCCAAGCCGCGCGTTCTTCTATTGAACGTCATCTATACTCTGTTCCGATCGCATCGCTGAAGACAGGTTCAGCAGTTTCCCCTACCCCTTTAACAGATGAAACGACGGCGTCTTCCTATACCGCTGACTTTTCACCTGGTGCAGGGTTTTATTTACTGCATTACAAAGGTCCCAATACCCCTTGGCAGAAGGTGGTGGACGTTGAACAGCCAGGTGACTGTGGTGTCTCAGTCGAACTAAGTCACAATTAACCATCTGATACCACAGAGTTTGATTATGTCCTCACGGATAACGCCGCGCTGAATACAACTCTGGGTGAATTTGAGACGCCGATTGTCACATACTCAACGATTAATAGCGATGGATACGGTGAAACAGCTTATCTCAGTCTTAATACCCCAGTCGCTTATCGGATCATCATCATCAGAACTTAACGTGAAGGAGATGCGGCCTCCCAGAATGGACGACTCCGGACGCACTAAGTATCCGGTTCTGTTCTTTGTGTGCGTTATCACTGCGAAGCCGGATTGATGATCTTCTAATGTTCCGATAGCTACGGCGGTCCTGGAAGCCAGCAAGTTGACCTTGTTTACAAGCGTGACTGGCATCACTACCTCGTCTGCACCCTTGAGTACGTCGTGGTGGTTGTCGACGGACGCGGTACAGGTTTCAAAGGGCGTCAATTACGCAATCCGGTGAGAAATAACCTAGGATTCTGGGAAACGCAAGATCAAATTAATGCTGCACGGTGCGTGATGCACGGGACATTCACTGGTCAAGCTCCGTATAGCCGCTAAGCTTTTGTTCTAGCATCTGGGGTGGCAAGGATTACGTTGACCCGAAACGCATTGGCGTGTGGGGATGGGTAAGTGGATGTCGTAGTGAACTGATAGAGGCTCGCTTCCTGACTTGACTCCACAGTCATATGGAGGGTTCATGGCTTCCAAGGTTGCCGAAGCTGATGCAGGGATCCACTCCCTGGCTATGGCTATAGCGGTATGTAGGGTACGATACTGTCACAATTGGCGCTCAATTCCCTGTCTAGCCTGTCACCAGCTGGCGGTTATACGGTGAGCCCACAAATACCGCCGTCAAAGACCATACACTTATACATGAGTGCAGATTCCATCTACACGGAGCGGTACATGGGCCTTCCAAACGAAAATCCAGGCGGCTATATCAATGCCTCGATCTCACATGTCGAGGGTTTCAAGAACGTAGATTACCTTCTCATCCACGGGAGCGGAGACGACAATGTCCATTTTGCCAACTCAGCACACCTGCTCGACATGCTCACGGAAGCACAAGTACGGAACTTCAGATTTAGGATGTTCACGGACAGGTGACCTGCAGGCTTCTTTTTACTTCCTCGCTTATCGCTTACACCCCGATCAACCCTCACACAGCGATCATAGCATCTCTAAGCGGGGTGCCAACAGGGAAGTATACGAGTACATGGCTTTGTTCCTTTTGGAGAAATGGGGCAAGGGAGGTCGCCGCCGCGCGTGGTAGAAGGATCTGCCCTAGGACGATCTTGGTGATAGATAGTCTTGTTGACATAATACATATACCCAACCCGATCTCGGATAAGGTTTTGCAGGGAACCTCGCCGCAGCTAGTCTATACGAGGCTTTAGAGCGCTAATGGGTTATGCGATTTGTGGGCATCGCATAGTGCAACGTTCTTGCGCTTCATGCGGCATCTGGTATGCTTTGCGAGCTCGATGCGGTAGGGACGGGCACTGGTTATGCTGGTCACCGTCACCCCTGACTGTGTGGTGTAGCGCTAAAGCCCCGAGCGCGTGGATAAGTGGTGTGACTGAGACTGCACACAAACGCTGACATCATCGTTGGTGCGAATTTGTGAGTCACTAGTCACCAGTCAACGTCAACTTCCCTTCCATGACATTAACCACGACGATCATGAGCGCTCGGCAGCCTGTCCACCCTGTCCACCCTGTCCACCAGATCTAGCAATGACAAGTTCGACGATTGGCGATCCCCTAACGCCTCCCAGACCAGACGAGGCTTCCCCTACTTTGCACCTTGACCCACTAGGCAAATTTGACATACCATTGATCCTACACGAGGGCCAGCCACTGGCGAGTCCCCTCGCGTCAGAAGAGAAGCGGCACGACTCCCTCACGGACGCGCCCCTATCCGAGTCCCTGCAGCTCATGGGCGGTACTTCCATCGCCCAGAGCACGCCCAGCGCCGTGACAGACTCGCAGGCCGATTTCTCTCGTGAAGATTGGGCGGGCATCCAAGCAACGTTTGCACGGGCTGTGGGACTGTGCCATCGCAACGGTTCGTTCGGATCAGTCGGCTTTTCTACATTTAATTTTTATTTATTTAAATCGCTGACTACTCGCGTCGACGCGTTGTTTGCTCGTTTTTCTCGATTAGACGGCGAGGACGAGGGTCGTAACGTTGTCGCCGTCAAGCTGTTTCGCGGCGTGATTCACCAATGCCATCAATTACTCGTCTCGAACAGAAACCCTGGCTTTGCCGAGGGGATTACTACCAGAGGTCGTGCTAGTGGTGCTGGTAGCAGGACGTCGCCCTTGTCAGGAGGGTCGCCGTCGTCAGATGATCCATCCACCAATCTCCTGGTGGCCATCCTCGGCCAGGGTTCTCGAGTCCAAACGTCGGATGATCGTAAACCGTATGTGGTCATGGAGAGAACATGTGGACTGTTGAGCTCATCCGATGGTCACAGACCGCTCAACTCAACCGAGTACCTAACGGCAGTTCACGCCATCCTGGGCACATCGCTCTTATACTTCGGCAAGCTTATTGGCAAGAGCCCTTCCCTCGCCTTTCCAGGAGAACCCACCACTTCGCTTCCGCTTTGGCTGTCTGCCCTCGATGTATTCGAGACGGGCAGCAATTTACCTGGCCGTACCAGCGGGTCGTATTTCTTGGAGCAGGACTGGTTGCTGGCCATCTCAGGGAGTCGAGTCCTCGTCGCCATGATTGATCTTCTCCTGACAGAAGAAGAAAACAACCGTCCCACCTCGAATTTTTTCGCGCCTGACACCAAGTGGGCCCCCAACTCGCCTCTTGGTGCGATCACATCCCGGCGGCCGCCTCCGACTCACAGAATGGCACTTTCGCTCATGTCTCCCAGCGAGCTCACGCTCGTTGCTGCGGACCAGTTTATGAGGGGGATTCTCCACATGCCACACCGTGAAACCGCATACTTCCCCCGTTTCTCACGCACGGATGAGCTCCTTACGATTGCCACCGAGGTCCTTGGAATCGTGGAGCGTTTTCCCGAGGCGTCGGCACGAAAGTACTGGGCAGCTTGGGTTCAGTCCATCTTGAAACTCATAAAACCGGAAATGGCCACGGAAGGGCAGCTTGACCAACGTAACCTCGCACAGGCAAGGTGCCGTTCCTTCATGGGCACTGGCGAAGGCATCGAATCATCTCGCGGACAGCCCATTGCCTGACCAAGCCTGCGACCCACCACCCGACCCAGGTCTGTAGGGTTCTTGTACATATAGGGATCTTGACTGTAGGATTCTAGCCATCATCATCTCATTTGCTTTCGAGTTCTCGAAACTTGGCTTTACAGTGTGTAGCATCGCTTTTCTTGCGTTTTGGTGATTTCCTAGGTAGAACGTCGAATCCTCCTCATACTTAAGGTGTCACACCGTAGTTTTCGAATGTATTGTATTCTGGTTGGTAACCTTGCGTTACTAGTGTTTTCTTTTTTCCAAGAGCATATATGCACCACTACTGCATGTGGGTCTTGCTAGTTGTCCGTCTCAGGTGGGTGGTGGGAGGCTCTCTTGTCAGCACGAACAAGCTACATCCGATGTTTACGATGGGGTGGGGAATATAAGGGCTTTCATGGAGGTCCCTGTCAGCACTGTCATACGGAAGACGCACATAGAGAACACATACCGCGTCAGTCCACCCTTGACGAATGACCAACAAACATGGCGAGTCTACTCGCTGGCACCCGGAAACGGCGGCAGCGGCCAAACGCCGTTCTCCAGGCTCCAGCTCCGAGTCGTTGGCGCGTCAGAGGGTTTGGCGCGTGAATACTGTCGTATATGGTGCTACGTAGATGTCAGATGTTAGGTTCCTCCACAGGGCTAACCGGACTTGAAACTTGAAATACTTGCCTTCCTACTTGAATGATGATCCATTTAAGCCATAGCCTCAGTAGGCAGTCTGGAAGTCGGATTTCCGGGGTCCCGAGATGTGTAACTCACTTTTTGTAGCCACATCATGTCCACTCTTTTCTTTCATGGAGAAACATGCGGGATACATGGTATTCCATGAAAGAAAAGGGTGAAAGGGTGATGGAGTTGCCAGCGGCTAAACGCTGTTCTCCAGGCTCCAGCTCGTTGGAGCTCAGAGGGTTGGCGCATGAATGCTTGATGTCGTATCTAGCAGGGTGCTACACAGATGTTAGATCCTCGACAGGGCTAACCGAACTTGAAACTTGAAATACTTGCCTTCCTACTTGAGTGGTCCATTTAAGCCATAGCCTCAGCAGCCTGGGAGTCGGATTTCCGGGGCCCCGAGAGGTGTACTAGTAACTCACTTTTTGTAGCCACATCATGATCATGATCATGATCACTCTTCTTTCATGGAGAAACATGCGGGTTTTATGTTCTTCCATGAAAGAAAAGGGTGATGGAGTTGCATGCCAGGTGAATAAAGCATACACGGCACCTCTGCAGTGGACACGACGAATGGCGGAGGGCAGGGCATAACTGAAAGGGGGGGGACAAAACATGTCTTACTCCCTTATCACTTATCTATATCAGGAGTTCGGAGGGCCAAGTAGACTCCAACACCTGGCCGCCATCGATGTCAAGGGGATACCTTGATATGGGAATATATGAGATTACAATTACATTACAACTCCACCAAAGGAATATAATGTCATACATTCCCATTAGCACTATCATTGTTTTCTTGATATGCACATAACGCATAGTACCGATGCCGTCATTCAGGTTGAGCATAGTAGGGAAGTATGTAGTGCCTGTCCCGAAATCTCGTACTCGAATGTCGACAGAGCTTCCCTGAGCTCGGGATCGGGAACGAGTCAGGGATTAGAAAACCCATCCGACCGCAGACTTGATCGACAGATCGTCATGCAGGGGCATCCAATCATAGGACCCTGGGATTGAATTGAAGCCTTCAAGAGTAGATTTGTAGGTGCCGCGCGTATGGAAAGCATATACATAGAACACTCACCAGAGTCACCACGAACTCGAGCGTGTCAAAATCAGCGTTTCTCACCACACATATATCACGTGTGGAAGAGAGACAAGTCTGTAGTGTCAGAATATCCATGTACGCATGGTGGATAATATATTATACCCCGAGTGATTGATTACAGGATGGAGGTTGGAAGAGATCCAAAACAGCGTGTTCATCGTGCAGCTTGAGCGTCAGCGATGACGCGACGCACCGAAGTAGAAAAAGCAAGAGTCTAATAGCATTGTCGACTTCAAAGAGCACAAAGATCTAGCAACGTAAAGCTTAGCGATAAGCAGAATAAAATAATTCAAGATTCAAAGGTATTGACGAGATGAGGCTCGTTAACCGGTGGGGACCATCGCACTAAGCGAATGGACGGATCCTTCACGGGGGTGTCCGGGAGAAGGATGGCGATGACAGTTGCAGTCGGAGTGAAAATGGAAGTAGGCAACCGCATGATAAGGGGTGGGTAGTGGAGGACGGTCGGACAATGGAAGGGAAGGACAGGTCCCGAAGGGACAGTGTGGTGTGGAGACGAGAAGAACAAAAATGAATGTTGAATGGTGGTACCACGACGCCGCAGACCAGTCTGGCGTCGCAAAGAACAACGGCAGAGCCCGCATGCACACGTGAAAGCCAGAAGGGCGAAGAAGGCGAGATACCAATGGAGAGAAAAAAAAAGGGATAATACAACGATAAGTAGTAGACAGGCGCGAATGGTACAGTCTCTGAAACAGCACAGCACCGAAAAGGATAAATATTTGTACCAGCGTATGGGACGCTTATATTCCACCATATGCATCACCGTCGTCATAGACAGTGTAGGACGACGACGGTCGCTGCTTGGGGTCGATTATGTTTTGCCGTGGCTGTGCAGGGGCCTCAGGTGCAGGGGCCTCAGATGTAGGAGCTGCGGTACCCGAAGTCGGCTCCGAGTGGACTTCAGGAGAAGTGGCGGCCGGTGTCTGTGTATCCCCTTCAGAAGAACCCTCGAATGGGTTTGGTAAAGGTCCAACGGGTTGAGCCACCTGCTCCTTGGGGTCGTGGGCACTCAAGTGGCGCGAAATATCAGCATATTGTGCAGCCTGGAAGGGGGTTCCGCTAGAGCGGTTGAGATCGGCATAGTTAGGATCGACAGGAACGGGAGGAGGCCCATATGAAGGGGCAGCGCTTGGTTGGCGGTTGATGTAGGCCGGGTTCGAAGGCTGCCTCGAAAGTTGTTGTGGGTCGTTGTAGCTAGAGTATCCCATGGGCGGTTGTCCGTACGGCTGTGGGGGAGGAGAGCCAGTATGCTGCATGATCTCTCCTGTCGCATAAGAAGCCGGTTGATCATGTCCACCGTAGTTACCATAGAAATTTTGGCCACCATACCCGACCTGTGCGGCAAGGGCGGGAGAAGCATTGTGACGCTCGATCATAGTTGGTGGACGAGGATTGTACTGGACAGGTTCGTCGATCAGCATCGCAGACTGACGCTTGAAGGCATCGGGATCGAAGTCGTCAATGTCTCTGTTGCGTTGGCGGCGCTGGAGAATTTTTGAGATGGGTGTCAACATGTCATGAGTACAGAACCTACCATGCACCACATGATGAGGAAACCGACGACAGCGAGAGCGGCAACACCACCAGCAACACCACCCACGATAGCAATTGTGTTCGCCGAGCTGGTGGGCGCAGAGGAGGGAGTAGCTGATGGAGACAGGGTGGCTGTAGAAGCATATGTCACTATCTGGACACTGGTGACTGGCACTCCCGCATTGGGAGTAGTGATCTGCGGGGGGGATATTCAGACGTTAGGCAGTTTCTACGATAGGGTAGAAAGACTCCTCACAGGTGACGGGATCGGGGTTGAAGCGGCGGATGCCTTGGGGGTCGAAGACGACGAGGTGGATGAAGAGGTGGTCGAGGAAGTCAGGGACGTGGCATCCTTCGGTGATGTGGTAGGTGTTGTGGGAGTAGAGTTGGTCGTCGGAGCTGAAGTCGCAGCGGTGGTGGGTGTTGCCGGGGTATTGGTGGTCTTGGCTGGAGAACAACATGAGGAAAGAAAATGTGATTTGGCGATGGGCACTCACGTGAAGTCGTACTTGCGCTCACCGGGTTAGCTACGCTTGCCGCGGTAGGGGGCGAGGTAGTGTCGACAACCTCACCGGAATACGAGTAGGTTGGAACGAAGCGAGCAGCAAGGGCGCGATGCGCCTGGCCAGGAGAGCGCTTGTTAAGGTCACCATGTGCTGACATGACTGCTAAATGTTCGTAAGGAGCGGAATATAAAAGAATGTAAATCCTTGAAGCTTGAAGCTTTGAAGGACGAAATGCAGCAGACCCGTGACTTGGCGAGTTGTGCGGACGATGCAGATGGGAGGAAAAGGCAGTTACTCTCTCTTTGTCACACAAAGGGTAGGTCACATATTATGTCATCAGATGTGGCTGTGCAGCGCTCCGCTCTCCGCCATTTCCGTTTCGTCGTCGGGATTTCGCGCCCGCTTACATAATCATAATATAAGGCGGTGCGAGACTGTCATTTATTTTGGTGGTGATCAGTCTCACGAGAATAACCCAGACTGACTCTCAAGCTCAAGCAACGTGATAGACATGTGAGAAGAATGAAATTATCGAGAACTTGCCAATGCCATTGGACTTTGCATCGCGGAAATCACCGACTCATTATTGGGTGTCCAACGCTCCCTTTCATTGGTTGCGATTGGGGCGTCAAAGCATCCCGAACCCCCGCAGGTCGAATGCGTATTGTTCTTACCATGATCTAGGGTCACATTCCAGCCTTTCTTGCTGCTTATGAACGGCATTTTAATAGCCAAGAACCCAGTCAACTGATTAATACCCAACGTGGTATTAGGGAGGGCATATTCCTGGCTCCCTTTCCCCGCCCCTCCCCCACCTCGTATCTCATTCGGTTCAAGCGTCTTTCACATGCCAGACTCCCTTTCCTGGCTTGGCCTCGTTCTTTTGTCTTGCGGTATTCTGACCCTGCCAGCCTTCGCGCAGCAGAGTGTTGTCCTCTCTAGTACAAACCCCGACATCATATATAATCCACCACTATGCACTCCTTCATCCGTCATCACAGGCTGTGTCAGCCCCTGGTAAGTCATAACTTATGTCCTGCGCAAGTCGTTGACGAATCCTCATCGATCATCTTCTAGGCAAATATCCAATGAATCCGGAACCACCGTAGTTTTCACCAATGGCCCCATACCAGAAGCAGGCGACGTCATACCCCAGATGTTTTTAAGTTTTCGAGGTAAAAGCTTCTTTCTACGAACTTATCGGCGTTTGTTCAAACTTACTCAAACCTTGGGACAGCCTCTAACCTATCTCTTCAGACCACTTCCTTGTCAAATGCAACCATCAACTTTACATTAACCGCGGAACCTACAGATATATCAATAACTGCCGAGCTCAACACCACTATCTTCCCTCTCATCGTCGTTGCCAATCTTCCAGAAACGCAAACGACAACATTAGGTATCACATTCCTGCCAGGCGACCTCCCTGCGCGCTTTGATGTGGAATCAATCACCCTCGTTGTCGCAAATGCTAGGTACGTCGTCCCCACTCATCTTTTACGCACCAAGTGACTGACACATTACATGTTCTCCCCTGCAAACTGATAGCGCAACGTCTTCGTTTCTTCCATCACCTTCGCTACCTGTCTCTAGTTCTCCACCGACCTTTAATCCGCTACCCAGCGCCACACAGAGCTCAAGCTCAAACACTGACGAGACAGGAATAATCATTGGTGCAACACTGGGTTCAGTTTTCGGTGTACTTCTAATTGCTGTAGCATGTCTTGTAGTCTATCGCAAATACCGACGAAGGGGTTCATAGAGTGCCACAGCAAGATGTCGACTCGCCACTACGATATACACTCTGTCGTACACCATACTAGTTGATCTTTGGGACTAACTTATCAATCTCTGCATTTCTTGGGTCAGCCGGGTGCTGGAAGACTGAATATTGAATATTGAATCTCTATGGTATGATGTCAAGTATTTACGGTCTCGAAGCCAAAGTCACATAAACATATGCCTAGCGATGTGATTCAAAGTAACATACACCGCTATATACACGGGTCACGACCTAACCCATCCATCCACTACTCCGACACCACACTCACGAGATCGCCGCTAAAATGGACCAAGAACCACCTCTCGTCGTCGATAACGGAACTGGGGTAAGTCGCGATCCGTCTCCCAAGCACGCCCTGCCTCGGACTGACTCTCGATGCCCCCCCGCAGTTCGTCAAAGTAGGATACGCAGGGTCCAACTTCCCAGAACATGGTACGCCATTCATTTCGGCACACTCGTCCTGAGGTTCCAGATCGCCATGCCCTGACAAACGCAAACACCCAACAGTATTTCCTTCCGTCGTCGGCCGTCCGATCCTGCGCGCCGAGGAGCGCGTGGGCTCCGCAGTGATCAAAGACATCATGGTCGGCGACGAGGCCGCCGAGAACCGTAACTACCTCCAATTAACCCAACCCATGGAACACGGTATCGTCCGGAACTGGGAAGACATGAAGTATCTCTGGGACTACACATTCAACGAGAAACTCAAAGTCGACCCCAGCGGACGGAAAGTCCTCCTCACAGAGCCACCCATGAACCCAAAGGCCAACAGGCAGCGGATGGTGGAGGTTATGTTCGAGGAGTATGGGTTTCAGGGAGTGTATGTCGCTATTCAGGCTGTGCTGACGCTTTATGCGCAAGGTATGTGTTTTGATCAGGGTGATTATGCTTGGCTTTGGGATAGATGTTCTCTTTCTGTGCAGGTCTGACGACGGGTGTCGTCGTTGACTCTGGTGATGGCGTCACTCACATCGTGCCGGTTTATGCGGGCTTTGCTCTTCCACATCTCACTCGCCGCTTGGATATCGCTGGCCGAGACGTCACGCGGTACTTGATCAAACTCCTCCTCATGCGTGGATACGCTTTCAACCGTACCGCTGATTTCGAGACTGTGCGAGAGATCAAAGAGAAGCTATGCTATGTCAGGTAAGAGCCCCCGTCTTCTGGGTAAGGTGGTCCAGTATTCAACACGAGCAGCTATGACCTTGACCTCGATCAGAGACTATCAGAAGAAACCACAGTTCTTGTTGAGAGCTATACGGTATGCGTTCTGTTCTTGCAGCTTCCGGGCTTTACTGATTCCTGTCGTAGCTCCCAGATGGCCGGACGATCAAAGTCGGGTCAGAGCGCTTCGAAGCTCCAGAGTGCATGTTCCAGCCTCATCTCGTCGACCTTGACCAACCAGGTGTAGCAGGTCCGTTCCCTCTCCCGCTTCTGCACTTCCATCTTAAACCTGACCCTCCTGACACTCAGAAATGCTCTTCCAAACCATCCAATCCGCCCCCATGGACGTCCGTACGGAGCTCTACAAACACATCGTCCTCTCCGGCGGGTCTAGCATGTACCCCGGCTTCCGAGTCGTCTCGAGAAGGAGATGAAACAGTTGTGGCTGACGAGGGTTCTCAATGGGGATCCGTCACGGTTGAATGTACGTCTCGTTTACCTTCCGCCTTTTCGCCTTTTCGCCTTTTCGTCCTTTCGTCCTTCGTACTCCTTCTTGTCCTTGCACATCCGAGTGCACGGATACTCACATCTCCTTGGATCGCGTACTAACCCTACCTCACACTGCCCTCCAGAAATTCAAAATCCGCATCGAAGACTCGCCGCGTCGAAAACACATGGTCTTCCTCGGCGGCGCCGTCCTCGCCGACATCATGAAAAGCCGAAACGACTTTTGGATATCGAGAGAGGAGTGGCAAGAGCAGGGTATTCGATCGCTTGATAAACTCGGCAGGGGGGAGGGTAATTAGACTCTGAGAAATTCTGTGAGGAGGGGATCCGGAGGGACCGTCATATCGTACTTGGCCTTTGTCCCCTCATGCCCCTTACGCAATGGAATGCCGATATACAATACATTTGTACACCGGAATCGTTTCGTGTAATTTGTTTTTGTACCGATTGATCTGAGTAGTGAGAGATGTTGCTCTGGCGTGCGCACAATGCACATCTCCAGGCGGGAATGGAGACTGAACCACACAGCGCTCAGCCCCCCTCTCATTCTCTTACATCCGCTCCTCCATCATCTCCTTCAGTTTCCTCTCAGCAATCCTCGGCACAAAGTCCACCTCAAACGGAGCTGCATGAGCAACAATGACACCCGAAAACGCATGAGAATCGACCGGCGCCTCAGGACGCTCCAGGACTCGGAACGACCACAGGAGTAGCGCGAGGTTGATGTATAACGAACGGTTGGCGACGTGTTGTCCCGGGCATACTCTGGAAGGGGCACGCGAGTGTGTGAGTGTGATTGAGTGGGAGTGGACGGTAATGGGAAGGGCTTGAGACATACCTCCGACCGAAACCATACGTGAAGAAATGCATGTCAGGCCGAATTTGGCCATCGTCGTCGAGCCAGCGCTGGGGGTCGAATTTCTCTGGATCAGGAAAGGCCACTGGATCTCGTGATATCGCCCTGGGAGGGCCTGGTTAGTGGTTGAATGAGGGGTGCGTTACGGGACAACCTACCAGTGGGATCCGTATACTGTCGCACCTGCGGGGATGCACTGGCCCCTCTGGATTCCATGCAACCTCAGAAGGGAAAACTTCTTTCATCCAGAGCAAGAGGGCTTACCCAGATAATGTCCCTTGTTGCACGGTGCGCGAGACCTATACGGCAAACATGCGACGAGTCACAGGCTGGTCCGAGAGAAGCCAAGAAGACGAACCGAGTGGCGCCACAGGTCTCCAGCGGTGCGCTTCCAATATGAAGGCATGAAGCTGTGGAAGCGTGCTCGAATCCTCAAATGTGGGTGCTGAGCCGTGTATAAGATATTCAAGTTCACTGTGCATCAGTACGTGCGCACCTCTGTCGCTCCCAACTACCAAATCAAGCTCTTGTTGGACGCGGGTCTGCGGGTCTGGATGACAGGCTGCCGCCATGATCATCATAGTGATGCCCGCTGCAGTCTAAGATGTCGGATGTCAGTTGACTGGACTAGATGCCATGTCATGGGAAACAGGGACACACCGTGTCCGATCCGGCTGCGAACAGGGCTCCAGCGAGGTAAGCCATTTCATCAGCCGACAACCGATGGTCGTTGACGTTCTCCAGGAGACTTTTGGCAAAAGACGGACCGGCATTGTTCTGTGCCTGAAACAGAACGCATACGGTCTTCAGCAGGCGAGGGATTGGCTGGCGCATTATTGACTGGGTCGCTTACCACCTCATCTCTCACCCGATTTATCTGGTCCCGGAAAAGTCGTATCTCGTATTGATGGTATTCATTGATCTTCTTCCCGTATCCCGGGAGGTATCGCAACATAGGTATTTGGTCTACGAGATACGCGCCAGGGCGCATAACCTCTTTCACGTTCTCGATGACCTTATAGCCGCGTACCACCTCGGGGTCATTGCGAGAAATGGGAGTGGACTTGCCATACGACAGGCGTAAGGCGACCGAGGCAGAATAACTAGGCATGTTCGTATCAGCATTCCTCACAATGTCGACGTGTGCCAAGGAAGGCTCACCGTTCGGCGTGCTGCATGTGATGCTTAGGGTCGTTCAGTATGTCGAGAATAAGATTCTTGGCAGCTTCGGTCTGCATAACCTGATACGTTGCTGCGGCCTTGGGGTGCAGATGTGTATGTACAGCCTTCCTGAGACGGCGGAACCGCTCTCCAGCAGGTGCTAGTATGAGACGAATGCCCTTGGAAAGAAGATCGCCTGCGGCGATCAGGTGTGGGCGGTCAACGAGGGCTCCACCTTCTTTTTCCATTATTTCAGTAGCTGCCTGGTGGAATGAGGAAACTTATATCAAGGTCGATACAAGAACGGGAACAAAACGTATTCTCACATCCATACGACCTATGATTATGGTGACTCGGCTGCCCTGTCGCAGCGAGACGACAGAGCCGTACTGATTGACCAAGTCGGCGACAGCAAGGACAGTGCTGGTGGACAAGGTGAGTTGACGCAAGGCTCGTACCCACGGACTCACTTCTTTGTAGGCATGGCAGTTTGCCAGAACCACCGTGCGGGAGGACCAGGGGGCAGGGGAACACCGCCCTTAGAAGCAAGTGCACCCATATACCTCTTGGACAATAGGACAAGGGCAATAGCCGCGGCCGTGAAGCCAACTAGATATTCCAGTTTCAGAGTTGAGATACCTTGGAGTAACATAATTGAGTGAGATCGAGAATACAGGAGGTTCTTTCGTGTGTGACATGGAACATCTTTTACCTGAGCCGTTATATACGTCGCCTGTCCAGCTACACAATGCGAACTCCCATCAGGCACGGAGTCTCCAGCTTGCGGTGTCACTGGTTTTTGTCAGTGGTTACTATTACCGACTTACTAGGTATGCGCGTGCGAGACCATCGGCTCCGTGGAGATGGAAGCACGATGGCAGAGTCTAAACCGGTCTGTGTGAGTGTGTAGAGACTCTACCGGAGAGCCATCTTTAGTCACGGTATCATGATTAGCCACAAACTTGAACAGGGTAAGAGCCCTGTCTTATGGGTAAGCCATCAGAAGAAACCGCAGTTCTTGTTGAGAGCTATATGGTTCGCGTTCTGCTCTTGCATCTTCGAGGCTTTACTGATTCCGGTCTTAGCTCCCAGATGGTCGGACGATCAAAGTCGGGTCAGACTCTTTCGAAGCTCCAGAATGCATGTTCCAGCCTCACCTCGTCGACACTGACCAACCAGGTGTAGCAGGTCCGTTCTCTCCCCCGCTTCTGCGCTTCCATCTTAAGCCATCCACTCATCTCATTTCCCACCTAACTCTCCTTACACTCAGAAACGCTCTTCCAAACCATCCAATCCGCCCTCGTAGACGTCCGTACGGAGCTGTACCAACACTCGGGAGGTACACTGTCGTTCAAGCGTAAACATGGCCAAAAAAACTTGAAAAGATGAAAGGAAAGGAATACCATCCGATGACAACATGTACACCTGGTGGCTGTCGAAGGCAAGGCCCGACGCCAGTGTGGCAGTTACCGGCAACGGCGGGAACTTATTTGCAGCTGTTCAACTTCAATCTCACCCGTTATAAAGCCTGAAAGCTGGAAGTCTGATGAGCCTTGGCCGGAATTGTTTCGTGTAATTTGTTTTTGTACTGATTTTTCTGAGTAGTGAGAGGTGTTGCTTTGGCGCGTGCACAATGCATATCCCCAGGCGGGAATATTAACGATCACATAGAAGCTGAACCACATAGCACACAACCCCCCTCTCATTCTCTCACATCCGCTCCTCCATTATCTCCATCAGCCTCCTCTCGGCAATCCTCGGCACAAAGTCCACCTCAAACGGAGCTGCATGAGCAACAATGACACCCGAGAACGCATGCGAATCGACCGGCGCCTCAGGACGCTCCAGGATTCGGAACGACCACAGGAGTAGCGCGAGGTTGATGTATAACGAACGGTTGGCGACGTGTTGTCCCGGGCATACTCTGGAAGGGGCACGCGAGTGTGAGTGAATGGGAGTGGAGGGTAATGGGAAGGGCTTGAGACGTACCTCCGACCGAAACCATACGTGAAGAAATGCATGTCAGGCCGAATTTGGCCATCATCGTCGAGCCAGCGCTGGGGGTCGAATTTCTCTGGATCAGGAAAGGCCACTGGGTCTCGTGATATCGCCCTGGGAGTGCCTGGTTAGTGGTTGAATGGGGGGTGCGTTACGGGAAAACCTACCAGTGGGATCCGTATACTGTCGCACCTGCGGGGATGCACTGGCCCCTCTGGATTCCGTGCAACTTCAGAAGGGACAACTTTCATCCAGAGCAAGAGGGCTTACCCAGATAATGTCCCTTGTTGCACGGTGCGCGAGACCTATACGGCAAACATGCGACGAGTCACAGGCTGGTCCGAGAGAAGCCGGGAAGACGAACCGAGCGGCACCACAGGTCTCCAGCGGTGCGCTTCTAATATGAAGGCATGAAGCTGTGGAAGCATGCTCGAATCCTCAAATGTGGGTGCTGAGCCGTGTATAAGATATTCAAGTTCACTGTGTATCAGTACGTGCGCACCTCTGTCGCTCCCAACTACCAAATCAAGCTCTTGTTGGACGCGGGTCTGCGCGTCTGGATGACAGGCTGCCGCCATGATCATCATAGTGATACCCGCTGTGGTCTAAGATGTCGAATGTCAGTTGACAAGACTAGGTATCATGTCATGGGGAAACAGGGACACACCGTGTCCGATCCGGCTGCGAACAGGGACCCAGCGAGGTAAGCCATTTCATCATCCGATAACCGATGGTCGTTGACGTTCTCCAGGAGACTTTTCACAAAAGATGGGCCAGCATTGTTCTGTGCCTAAAACAGCACCCATACGATCTTCAGCAAATGGGGGATTAGCCGGCGTATTATTGACTGGGTCGCTTACTACTTCATCCCTCACTCGATTTATCTGGTCCCGGAAAAGCTGCACCTCGTATTGGTGGTATTCGTTGATCTTCTTCCCATATCCCGGCAGGTATCGCAACACAGGAATTTGGTCTACGAGATACGCGCCGGGGCGCATAACCTCTTGGAAGTGCTCGATGGCCTTATAGATGTGTACCACCTCGGTGTCATTGCGAGAAGTGGGAGTGGACTTGCCATAAGACAAGCGTAAGACGACCGAAGCAGAATAACTGGGCATGTCCATATCTGCATTCGTCACGAGGTCGACGTGTGACAAGGAAAGAAGGCTCACCGTTGGGCGTGCTGCATGTGATGCTTAGGGTCCTTCAGTATGTCGAGGATGACATCCTTGGCGGCTTCGGTCTGCATAACCTGATACGTTTCTGCGGCCTTGGAATGCAGATGCGTATGTGCAGCCTTCCTGAGGCGGCGGAATCGCTCCCCAGCACCTGCTAGTAGGATACGCATGCCCTTGGAAAGAAGATCGCCTGCGGCGATCTGGCGAGGGCGGTCAACAAGGGCTCCACCTTCTTTTTCCATTATTTCAGTAGCTGCCTGATGAAATGAGTAAACCTATATCAAGATCGGTACAAGAATGGGAGCAAAACGTTTTCTCACATCCATACGACCTATGATTATCGTAACTCGGCTGCCCTGTCGCAGCGAGACAACAGGGCCGTACTGATTGACCAAGTCGGCGACAGCAAGGACGGTGCTGGCGGGCAATGTGAGTTTGTGCAGTCGTTGACGCAAGGCCCGTACCCGCGGACTCACTCTTTTGTAGGCATGGCAATTTGCCAGAACCACCGTGCGGGGGGACCAGGGGGCAGAGGAACACCACCCTTAGCAGCCAGTGCACTCACATACCTCTTGGACAAGAAGACAAGGGTAATAGCTGCAGCCGCGAAGCTGGCTATATATTCCAGTTTCAGAATTGGGATGCCTTGGAGTAACATTGCTGTGGGATAGTCGAGTGAGACCAAGAATACAGGAGGTTCTTTCGTGTGTGAATTGGGACAGCGTTTACCTGAGCCGTTATATACGTCGCCAGTCTAGTTGCGCAATGAGAGACTTTTGGGCATCTGAACTGGTCTCCAGCTTGCGATGTCACCTGGTTTTTGACAGTGGTTACTATTGCTGACTTACTAGGTGCGATACCATCGGCCACGTGAAAATGGAAGGATGTGGGAGAGTCTGTGTTATTGTTAGATACACTACCCGAGTCTTTAGTATTAGCCACAAACCACTGGGAAGACGTAAACATTTATTTTCAACTATGATGATCATACTGGATGCCAAAATCAGCGCCAAAAGTATGACTGCCGAATTGCCCAGGATAGTCCTGGATGACACACCAACGCAGACTTAAACTGCCCGCCGGATCGATCGGGAGTGAAGATTATTAGTCTAAGGCACACTCCACTCTGTATACCCAGGTACTTAGTTGTAGGGCTCACCTCGTAGCCGCGTGTTCTGTTTTTGGTATAGCGTGATTACATTCCCCATCGGAATGCCCGGAGATAGTACTGGATGACACACCAGCGCAGACTTTATTGGTCTAAGGCATACTCCGCCGATACCCAAGTTCTATCGCATGCACACTCTCCCACATACTTCACAAGTCGATGCAAACCCCTCACATCTGCAGATCTGGCTATACCCTGCACTGAAAACATACATTCAAATAAAGCAAGCTCGAGATCGCTACAAAGTACCATGTAACAACGGCTATGCGGGAGGCGGGGGCGGGGGTGGTGCAGCATCAGTGGGCGCCGGCGCTGGGGGTGCGTTTGCATCACCCGCGGCATACCCCTGTTGTGCATAGTAGTCACTGTATTGTTGCTGCTGAGTCGCCGCCCATTCTTTGAATTGAGGCGAGTTGATGTCGTAACCGAATTGGGCCCTGGGAGGAAGAGAACGTTGGACGATGGAGGGTGTCATGCTGCGTGAGGCTTACCAGTAGGCGGCATACGCATCCATGGAAGACCCTGAGGCTCCGGGACCGGGTGGCGGAGGTGCACCGCCATCTGGCGGTGGGGGAGGTTGTTCGCCTGGCGGTGGCGGCGGTGGTGCATTATCCGGAGGTGGTGGTGCTGCACCGTAACCTCCCTGTGCCCAACCAAACCCACAAAACACTGGTAAGCGAATGACATACGTTCAGCAGGGACAACATACCGCCGCAACGCTGTACTGTGCATATTGTATCTGTGCCTGGTGCAGCTCCATTTGTTGCTGTGCAAGTGCCCCTTGGGCCTTTCCGTGTTCTGCACGCACGACCTCTAGGAGGTCTTCAGTTAGTACTTTGGCACGGGCGACTTGGTTCTCGTCAGGCCCACTGTAGGATGCTTACTGAGGGGGAACATGGAGAAAGAGAGACGGAGACGTACGTTATGTGTATGTGCATAGGTTCATCCGACTCTCGACCGGTTTCTTGATCCACGAACCCAGAGCCAAGGCCCTTGATCTGAACACGAGTCCCAGTCTCTTGTTGTATGTATTTCACGAAGACACCCTGCACCACGTTCAGCATCACCACTGTGATCTAAGCGTCACTATTACCTGGGGACCGACGACCTTGGCGCGGACGTTGAAATTTCGGATAGTTTCAATGCCGACGGGTAATTTCTCTTCTGGCCATTTCCGCTGGAACGGGTTAGTTACAAAACGTCGATGTGATTGGTTCCTCAAATCTACCTTTTCACGCGTTCGATCTTTCTTATCTTCTACGAGTGGCCCAAGGTCGACGGATATTAAATCATTGATCCTGTCAATTGCTTGTTGGAGCATCTCTCTCGATGACGCTGAAAGATGGAGGTATAGAGGGGGATCTTTCTCCGTCGCCTTCGTTCGATCGGGATACCAAACACCCTTTGTGCTAACTGAAGCACCCGTCTGCTCGTTTATCTGCCCTATCATCAATTTTGGAAGTTCACGACCAGGAACAACGAATAGACACACCTCGGACTGCGTCGAACCCTTGGTAAGCATGTACCGATTCCGAACGTCATTGATATCAATATCATGGGTAAACTCGGCATCATGAGGGTCTCTCTGGCCAATTTGTATGCTCCCAGCAGCGGAACCACCCGCACTGAACTGGGCCGCAATTTTTGCAGCGATGGCGGCAGCCGCTGCTGCTGCCTCTGAAGCAGACTTTCCCTCGTCAATTTTGATAACCTTGGCGGGCAGGTCTCCATCTGACTGTGTGTCCGGTGCTGCTTGGTCCCATTTTCGCTTGGAAGACATGGTTTTGAGAGTTCTGGGGGAGGGAGTGTGTTGGGCAATGCTGAGGAGATGTGTGACGACTATAGAAAGCAAGCGTGACAAATATTAGTCACACGTGACAGCACACCAACATTTGAGGGTCCGCGACAGGTCATTTCCTAAGGCGGACGTCTTCACTTGATCACGCTGACCTTGCAAGGAGGGTGTTAGGGAGGCACGACTGAATGGAGCCCTCTAAACGTCAACGTACAGCTTCGCGATTATCAGACGCACCATCGCACGCTCCTGAACCACCATCCCCAGATCTAGAACCGATGAACAAGTCCTCCCGCCTCTCAGAATCGAATCGAGCACTGTTGTGTACATTGCCCCCCACTTGCAACCCACCGCACAACACGCCCACGCCGATCGCAAATTCGAGAGACCTGGAGATTCACTACGGGAAATACCACGCCCACGTATGTGAAGTGAAAGGCTGCGGGTGTGTGTTTCCGGACGCGAGGCTATTGGAGCTGGTGAGCATCGTGTTTCATTTCTCTCGTGCTTATCCGTGGGTGGCGTGCGGTCAGTTCAGTTAGTGTCGTTGATCGCTATCTCTCGGTTATCTTAGCACCAGACAGAGTGTCACGATCCACTTGCTGCCGTTCGAAAAGAGCGCGGGGACAAGATCGTACGTTTACGTGTTCACTAGCCACCGCAGACGAGCCACTCACGCGGATGGACGTCACCATGATGATTATTTGCAGTTCGCATGCCATCTAGTCTCATGTCCACGTCTATTCTTAACACCCAGAGCGAGAAGGCTACATCTCATTCAAGGACATTCATACCCCAAAGAATATTTCTTTGCTGTTACCAATAAGGGTGTTGGCGGCCTCTTGAAGAAATGGGGGGATGGTGCGAGCATGATACGAGGGTCGTGGAACCCCAGGGAGACCAAAGAAGTCCATGAAGAGGCCAATGCTATGGAAGACGACATGAAAATCGACTCAAACTCGGATAGCGAGGAAGAAGAGGAAGAGGAAGAAGAGGATTCAGACGATGACGAAGATGCCGGAGATGATGAAGAGGAGGAGGAGGAGGGTGGAGAAGCAACACCGAAAATGAGGCACAACCAGGGCATCAACTCTAGATCTCCTGCAACATCGCCAAAGCCATCCTCTCCACGACAATTTAGTGCACAACAGTCTTCTTCGCCAGTGGACCAGCTCGCACAGTCGATGAACTCACTCTGTCTAGTGCCACCATCTATTCGGTTCGGGCGAGGTGGGAAAAGTGGAGGATTTGTTCATCCAGAACTGCACAATCCTCAGGTGTCGAGGAGTAACTTTGGCCCAAGGGGAGGAAGAGGAAGGGCTAGGATTGCTGGTAATGTTCACCCACATATGGGGGGACATGCCGCTCGGGGAGCCGCTCGTGGAGGGCCCCCAGAAGGGCATGCCAACCGAGGTGGACATCCACGCGGTTTCCCTACTCGCGCTCCGCCCCGTGGTGGCATTGTCAATCTTCAAAGCGGCGTTAGGAGTCGTGGCCGCGGATCCTAGAAGGTTGGCAGGTAATTCCCTGCAGAATATCAGCAGCGTGAGATGGAGGCTTGTATAGTATTGCATGCATTTGTAGTCTTTGTTCTGAAGAAGCGAGAGACTCGAGGTAATTGTATGTCGCGTTGACAACGAGTCCTCGACGTCGGTGAGAGGTCGGTGGCCGTTACATGAACTTACGAACTGCTATCCTGTTATGAGGAGGAATTTCGGATAGATACGTAGCCATGTGTGTTCGCTGTGTGACGTGTACAGAGGTACCTTTACCTGAGTTACCTCAGGCTATTTTCAATCAGTGACCTGTATCACCTGCACAGTTTTCTGAGTCGAATGTTCTCCGATGGATCCTGCAAAATATCGATATGGGGACGCAATTGTGTCGGGCCCGCTGGGAGCGTTCCCGGGCCATCGGCTGCAAAGTGCACATGTGAGGAGTGCATGTTCTCAAAAAGGCAAGCGTTGTATTTGCTGAGATGACCCCGAATACTATGGTGCAGTGACGAGAGTTAAATGCAGCATCCTGAAATGATATAACCTACATCCATCCATTATAACACCAACGACCTTTACGCTGGGCATCCAGCGAGAATACAGGATTTTGCAATTTGTTTCCGTTGGCCGAGATAGGAGGACAATGGAAGTGGTAACAGCCGAAGATGAAGAGGAGTGTATGGGGTCCTGAAGGACAATGAACTACTGTATTTGTTTGTTTTGATGGGTCCTTGTTGTATTTGTGGTTCATGGCAATGTGTAGTTTGCCTACCGTTATGGACCACAGTGGTCCTATTGTCTCGTCAGGCCTCCTGCCTTGCTGCCTTTTGTCCCAGGAATCACTCTTAAGCAGGTGCAGATGGGGGATGATATTTCCATACCGCTGAGCTAGTCTCGCGTCCAATCCCTATATCCGCTTTCTTGCAAGACTGACTGGTCCAAGCTCTTCCTTTTTCTAACGTCCCTGGTATCTCAAATCGGCATCTTTGACTGCATTCTGCCTGTATCGTTAATCATTAATCAACGCCGGTTCGTCCTTTGTCAACATTTATTGAACCTGTGCGCTTTGTTCCGTGCTTGCATTTTATGTTTTCCGACTGACGCCCCGTGTTTCGTTTCAGAGAACCTTCGGATCACTCCGTTCTTCCGCTTTTCCATTACTTGTTCCTGAATCATAACCGTTCTATGTCTGCTATCATCTCGACTGTGCCACACGTTCCAGCTATTAAAGCCGAGCAGGTCCCGAGTTACCCCTTCCTCGCGTACCCTCCCCCTCCCCAGAAAAAACGCCCTAATCAGCCACCCCCTTCCCCTCCCTCTTTCCCAAAATCACAGCCATCTCTCCCCGCACCTGTCACTTGCGGTCCCCGTCGCCGTTCTAGTACTTTGAACGCTATCGCCTCTTGGGCCGCCCGTGTCCAACCTGGTTCTCCGGCTTCCCTCTCCCCTCGTTCTCCCCGTTCTCCCCGTCGCCGTCCATCCATTGGTAGGGGACGCCGGCCTTCTATCACATCTATCCGTGCTACCTCAGGATCATTCTTGAATATTGCACCTACCCCCACCACTGCCTACGGCACCACTCCCTCTGTTCGAGATTTCAAGGCCGATCTTACCACCGTTGGATATACATCTGTCTTCTTGCAGCTCCCCAACACTCCTATCTCAGCGACGGTGTCGCTGGCTGTTAAGCCTCGCTCGCCCGAGGCTGGGAAAAATATCACTGTCCCCCCTGTCCCTTCTCCCACCTGCAAACCCCGTGGGTTCACGCGCTTTCGTTCTCTGTCTGTGCTCAGGTCCCGCGGCCGGTCAAAGTCCACTGGGCCTTCGTCTCCCACGAAGATGAAAGCCAAGGCTGCGGCATCGTCCGCTGCGATCGTAAAGCGCAAGAAGGCTAAATATGCTCTGCGACCTGCGCCTCTCGCTAACGAACTTGCTCTCATGCAGTTCGCAGACGGTGGCAGCATGAACGATAATATTAGGCGTGTCATGGAGGCTCAGGCCAAGGCTGCGGGAGGCAACGGTGTCGCCGATGTGTACCGCGATGGTGAGGGCGGTGTTTGGTGGGACCAGGAAGAAGAATGGGAGTACGCCCACCTCCTCGCTGAGGGCGAACGAGGCAATGCCCATGGCACGGGTGATCTTCAATGGGTCACTTTCGGGGGCGATAGCTCGCCTTCTGTACCTCGTGATGAAGGCGACGAGCGTCGTGGTAGCGTGTCCACGCAAGACTCCGACCTCGACCCTCGGTATATCGTCCAACCTGCCGACCAGCTCGACACCGACGATCTCATAATGTTCGGGAGCGCCCTGGCGCCTCTTGCCACCCGTAAACCCGCCATGTCCGTCTTGGCTCTTCCCGCACGGCCTCGTCGTGCCGCCAAGCACCTACGCAAACCAGATTTCTTGGTCGATGCCGCATTTGGCCGTATCCCTGGCTCACCCAAGAGCCCCAAATTCGCGACGTCGACGTTTGCGGGTGCTAGTGCTTCGAAGCCCAAGGGTCAAGCTCGCAGACGCCCTGCGCCGCTCAAGCTCTCTCCTCCAAGTCCCGCACTCAAGCGCCCGACCAACTCACCCGCTTACACCGACAAAGTGCGCAAGGACTTCTTCGATACGTCCTTTGAGCCCGTCCTGCCAGTCACTCCTTCCTGCGCCCCCCACGATTCTCGCGGAAAGCTCACCATTGGCACCCGTGCGATCAATGTGCCGGTGCCCCATCGCTTGGTGAACGATACTAGATCACCTGGCCTGCCTAAAAAGACCATGGGGAAGAAACCATCAATGATGAATATGATGGGTCTTTTCCGGTCTTCGAGAAAAGAAGACGTTAGAGAATGTATCGTCCACTAATCTAATCTCCAATCTAATTCTAGGACTCGTCGAATTTGTTCGTTTACACATTGTATCCTGGTGAATTCTTTTATTACTTGTGCTCTCGCTGATTTCTGTAGCATTACTTACGACCATTCACGCTGGATTCGATGTTTGGTACATCAGACGATCTGTATAATGGCTCTCATACTGTATTACCAAGTTTTCGAAATCTTGTTTTGGAACAATGGTTTTTCAAAACGTTGTCCTGCGTGTAAATGATCTGCCAAATGATTCACTTGAGTCCTAGAACTAGTCCTGATCTAGACAATGTTTCAAACGTTGGACTTGCTCATATACATAGTATGGTCTGGTGACCAGACTACATTTCAGCCTCGATTCGACTTTGCAATCGACAATTCAAATGACAGTCGGCTCTCTGCGTCAACTGGAATCACAGACATTTCGCTAGCAACAAAAACGCATGATAGTCGATACCGATATTCTGGAATCAAGTGTACAGTCGCTGTTGAAGCAACTTGTAACCTTCCTCTCAGTCAAATTCGTCGCATGTCAGACTACCTATAGAAAAATGAAATGAACTAGTAGCAGCAGGGTTGAGGAACGGTTCATAGGGTGGCAGCATACTGTTGCTGCCAGTGTTCAAGGCGACTCCTCATAATCTGATATTAATAGGTTAAGCCTTCTAGTTGCGCCAGAGGGCCGCGAACCCCCACTACTATCTGAACCGCCACTATTGGCCCGTTTCCGCCGGCGGCCAAGCGCCTCCGCAGCCAGGTCTTTGGTTACTTTCTTCAATTGCTCCCGAATGATATCGACAACTCGAGTACCCTCTGTGCTCTGGGGGATCAACCATGCGTGGTGACACTTCGAGGAGGTGCCCGGGAGCACCCAAGCCTCTAACCCTGCGTGGTTCCTCCGAGCATTGACTGCGTTGACATAGGCGTTACACCAGTCATGTTCTGGTGTATGGGGACTGCGTTTCGCTCCAGGTAATGAATCAGTTGGAGCTCGCGGTGGAGGTAAGGTCTGACGAGAAGCTTGTCACGATCCTCGACTTTGACATTGTCTGCTGCCAGCAACTCCCCAAAACGATCGATAGCAGACTTCGGCCAGCAATATGGTCTGCCATGGCCATCGGGTACAATTCCTGGCTGGCGACCAATCCACTCGATGTGGAAACCCTCATCCCGTTCGAAGAACGACTTCAACCCCTCATTCCCCAGTATGGTTGCGAAGAACTTCAATCCCGTGTGGACAAGCAAGCGAGCGCCCGATGAATAGTACGCCAATCTCCGTAGTCGTCGTTTGAGCTTCTGTAACCAAAGAATTTCTTCCGTGGTAAACGGTTCTGGCTGGAAGTAGGAAGGGAGAGCTAGGAAGAAACTGCTGTTGGCCAATGCCTCGGCCACGCCACAGAGACCAATGCCGAATCTCAGCTTGTCCTTCACATCACGGAAGGCATACATTTTGTCCCCCTCGCCGACTTTCTTCGTGCGAATAATAGAGATAAACTTTGCGAAGAGGAAGCGGAGTGCAGAATTGCCGTCCACCACGGAAGGGTTATCAAAACTGCGAGCGGCGCCAATAATACGGTCTCCTTCGTTGTGACCAGCTGCATTCCATTTTATAACCATCTTGTCGAACTGTTCGTTGACTGGAAGAGCTACAGTCTCGCCTGAGGGATGAAGCGTGTAGATCCACGGCATGTTGTCAATCGCCTCCAGCTTGTGCGAGAGTCTTGCATGCGTGGTAGACACAGCCATGTGGATGAATTCAATTTCAGCAAAAGCTCGATCGTGTTGATATAAGCGTAAGGCGTTGAGGAGAACTCGCAGGAATTCGATGCCATTGTCTTCATCAGCTTTCTCGGGGCAGCCGCGGTTCATGGCGAGGTACAGCGTGATCTTACCCGACTGGGTGCCAATAGCGGCGGCGACGACATCCTCAGTTGGGTTCCTCACAAAGGAAGAGGCAATCCAGGACAAGATGGGCAACATCTTCTCACCCGCGTTTGTGAGTTGCATGGGGGGGAAGGGTAGTAATGTTCGAATGAATCGTGTCAAGGCAAGTGCGCCCATAATCTCGAGCTGCTTGTTCTCCTCAAAACTTGCATGCACTACTTCCTAGTTAGTTGCTATCCATATCAGATTGGCGAAGCAGCGATTATTTCGCCCATCGCACTCACTTTGTTCATACCATCAGTGGTAGCGGGTTGTTTGTGGTCCTAGACAAAGGAGTCATCATGATGTCTTGTGCCCCAAGGTAAGAAGATCACCGCATGGCTCTACACTCACTGTACTATCAGTCGCCATCGCACTGAGGCGTGAGGGCTGATGCTTTTGAAAGGGATCCGGAAGATGGGTGATATTCTGGGTGGCGGTAAAGAACAAGATGAAATACCACTGTCTCACGCCTCACTGGCCCACATGCCTGAGGTCCAGACTCGGACAAGCAATAACAACTTGAACCTTCCAACCACCGTGCATCAACAAAGTAACCTCCTCACTACAACTACACAACCCACCGACGATGCCGAGCGACAGAGACACGCTCCTAAGCATGGGCTTCGAACCCTCCCGCGTCGACTGTCAGTCCCACCTCTCCTCTCACCACATCCAACGAGAACTTGCTAACAACAGACCTCGCATTCGCCACACCCCTGGCCACCACCACCTCTCGCACCACACCGTGAACATGCAATAAATTTATAAAAATCTCTTGACACTGCCTGCCTGCCTGCCTCCCCGGCCAACGCACCGATATTTGCCATCTGCTATAGGGGCTATCAGGGTCACCAGCGGACGAGGCCTGCAGCCCGCGATGGACCATATCCTCGAGCACGGCGAGGAGCCTGTGCCAGATCCGGGTGCAGCATCGGCATCGGCGAGCCGCGATCAGCCGATAGACGTCGATGAGGACGACGAGGACGCTGCGGCGATCCGGGAGCTGACTGGCGGAGCCGACGTGGAAGCGAAGGTGAGCGTGTGTCGGGGATCTGGTGTGCCGTGGGGATGAGCGCGCTGACGTGATGGTTTCTGACCCGCCCGCGTTCGCTGACGCTGCCGGCTCTGTAGAGCATCAAATGCTCGATCTGCAGCAAGACGTTCCGGAACACCGCTCTCGCCAACTATCACGCGGAGAAGAGCGGGCACGATCAGTTCGAGGAGTCTACAGAGGAGGTAGGATCCGCAGTGTTGCCCGCAGGCTGATATGCTTCCTTCCCTTGCCTGTCGTTGCTGATGTGTCTTCTTCGGTCTTTCACTTTTCGTGCCAGGTCAAACCACTGACTGAGCAAGAGAAGAAAGAGAAGCTTGCGGAGCTGCGCGAAAAAATGGCGGCGAAACGGGCTGTCAAGGCTGTCGAGGAGGCTAAGGAGGCTAAAACGAACGAAGCTATAAAACGGAAACAAGGAAAGGTGGGGTTCCATCACAGTGCATGGTCTACCCTATAACGGTACTAACGAACATTGGATTCCAATTAGGATTTGAACAAGATCAAGGAAGAACTAAAAGCGAAAGAGATCGTCAAGGAAGCGGAACAGAGACGACGAGGTAAGAGTCTCTCCCCCTTCTCTCCCTCCGCCACACCTCCCAGCTCACACCCGCAACAGATAAGATCGAGGATGCCAAAGCCAAAGCTGCCGTCAAAGCCCAGATCGAGGCCGATAAGAAAGCCCGCGCCGAGAAAGCCGCACGCGAGAAAGCCTTACGTGAGGGACAGCCAATCGTAGACACCCCTGGCACGTCCGCCCCTTCATCTGCGCCTGCGGCCGCAGCATCGTCATCGTCCAGCGGTGTGTCAGGAAAGGACTTCAGGGACACCCGGCTGCAGATCCGCCTAGCAAGTGGAGGTGCGCCGTATACGACTACGCTGCCTAGTGACTCTAGTACGTCTCCCTTGCTGAGGCCTCGATGTCAACATGGGTGTGTTCGACTAACCATCGTTAAGCGTTACGCGAGGTTGCCGAGTTTGTCGCTGCACAGACGTTGTCCGTGAACGTCGATACTGTTTCGTTCGCGCAACAATTCCCAAGGTGCGTCGTATCGACGTGGTAAACCCGTACCCACTGATTAATCGGACGGGGACTGCTGTAGGAAAATATTTTCTGGTGCAGACTTTAGCAAGACACTGCGGGAACTGGGCTTGACACCTTCTGCGGTACGTACAACCCCTTTGCAGGCATGGATTTTTCGCTTCTTACGACCGTCGATAGGTCTTGATTGCGTCCTAGGTTGCAGGGACGATGACACAGCGCAGCGCAATCGGTCAGTGGCAGGGGGGGTATTGCCACCAATCAGTGTACATTGCATCTATGCAAAATCGTCAATGTTGTGGAGGGAATGTAATCCAACAATGCGTGTGATGAGATACTCCATACGCATCGACCACATACACAAGTCCGATTATCCGCCATTTGCATATATACTACTTGTGCACCACAGGTCCCGGAGCTGCACAATAGGCACTGTCATAGGAGGAATGAGCTCACTGGAGAAGTTTGCGCATGGGCGTTAGGAGGCGGCCCATCCGTAAAGATGGTCGCCCTAGCACTGACCAGTGTTATGATGGGAAATGTTGACACCCACTCGCATCTACACTGACATGGATTGCTACACAGGGACGCCAGACCGTGGTGGACCGAACAAGCGGAAAACATGGCAGAAAGTGATATTCCCACTGTGCAGTATGGCCACGCCTCTGATGCTTTAAAGTTTGCCTTTTGTTAACGGATAGTATGCGAAGTCAAGATGGACATGGTGCTGGCATTGCGGCGGCCAGGGTCAGTCATTATGGACGCAATAGAGTGTACCTTGGACAAAAGGATACAGGGTAGTGGCAGTGGCAGTGGCAGTAGTGCAACTAAACATGACATACGCAGCATGTAGTACACTAAAATACTATCTCAATGCGCACAAATCACATATGTATCTCCCCGGAGATGCGACTTAGATGTTTCCTACTAAGGTCACTAACCCCTTCCACCAGTCATCATTACACCTCCTCCACGGAACCTGAGCCTGCGATCACATTAGCTCCACTGCTGTTTGGCAGATGGACGTCGGCAGGCCCTCTGTGCATAAATTCCATCATGGCAAAGGCTCCAATCTCTATCTCCTGCAATGATTTGAGTTTGAGGTTCCGAAAAACGCGACACGCCATGGCACTAGTCAGTGCCACGGCGGGTATCGAAAATGTCAACTGTAACACCGGAGAGGAGGAGGGCAAGAGAGCGAAGACAGAACGCAGCATGTTGATACTGGTTGTGATCCTGTTCCGAAGATTAAGCACAGGAATAATGATCGGATGGAGAATATCGGTACATATAGTATTGTTGTCCGCCCTGTAGGACGGCCCGTGAAAGACGAGGGAGTGCTTCACCGTAGCAAAACTCTTTCCAGCTCCTTGGCTTTGAAGGGTTGTGGAAAGTGAGTATCTTGTACGTGATCGCGAGAAAGACCAGAGCGTCAAAGATCACGGGCCCTATGAAAGCTATGGACACGTAATCCTCAATATTGTGATTGATACAATGTTTCGTGTTTGCGATTTCATAGTAGTCGTGGAGGGGGCCAGGAAGTACTACCAGTGATCCACCAAACGCAGCGAGCCACAGGAAGGTGAAGAAGTGACAGACGATCCTGTCATGGATAAATACTGCGTGGACACGTTTGAGAAAGAGATACGAGGATGCAGCAGATGTGACCACCCAGAACACGCAGAGATTCAACGCAAGAACCCCACACTGGGTAATAGGACCAGCTAAGTAGGAATAGGTAAGTAGTATCATCAACCAAGAACCCACAACTCTCGTGAGGGACTCACTTTTCTCGAACACCGACAGGAGCACCACGACAAGCGCACTTATCCTGGTTTCAGGATCCAGATGTCAGGATGGCAGGTACAATTTCGGTGATGTTCATCTTACCTTGCCGGAAAGTAGGCGAACAGCACGGGCGTGGGTTTACTTGTTCGAGCGATTCGCCAGTCTTCCGGAAGGGTGGAGAGAATATCCCAAATAAGGGCCTGCGCCAGGTCCATCAGTTGTCTTTTCGCGGGGAAAGAACAGTGTCCGTACGCCCAGAGTGGCAAGATTGACGTTTCTCGTCACTTCATACTCGCTCGCAATGGTGGGCTGAAGATAATTGAGGTAAACATTGGGATTGAGGATCTCTTCGGACATGACCCCACTGAGAATGCAGTATGTGATCAGTCGCTGGAGCGCGAGAGGTATGAAACAACGTACTACATATGTGGTTGAGACCTTAAGGACCGGGACGAACTTCTCTCCGTCAAGGAAGTGGACTCGGAGACATGTGTGGACATGTGCGCGGTCATCATTTGCCGATAGTACTAATGGCAGAGCCAGTTTCGGCGTTTGAGGGGGGGCACGAACGGCGACCGTTCAGAGCTCAGCCCTGTTAAGAAGAAAGTGTCAGTGGCTAATTTTGCCGACCCGTCGTGCTGTGCGTCGTGCTGCAGTGCACGCGACAAGTGTCCTGACTTGCGGTTCTACAACATGTACGCCTGAGCCTGTTGGCGGGGGTGATGACTCTGATGAGCCCGATGAACGCCCCGTTTGATTCGGGAGTCTTTTGTGATTGGCGGAGATGGTGGATATGCCGAATATAGTTAGTAGCCCACAGCATACGGAGGGTGATGCGACTTATAAACAGTGTATGTATACGAAAACAGATAATCAGGATTCAAATATTCATGCATCATGCATCATGATCCATACGTCTGCGCCAGAAATCCATACCCTTCCACCAACCATTATAGTAATCATCATTATTACGCCGCCTCTAACTTGAAATCAGGGTCTGTGGTCGCATCGCCATAATCTCCACTCTTTGGCCGATGTGCGTGGACACTGGTAGATCCTCTGTGCACAGATCGCATCGTGTCCAAGGTTCCAATGATCTCTCTCTGCTGCAATGCTGCGAGTCTGAGATTCCGAAAGACGCGGCACGCCATGACGCTAGTTAGTGCCACTGCAGGACTCGAAAATGCCTTTTGTAACACCGGAGAGGCAGAGGGTAAGAGCGTGACGACGGCACGCGTCACATTAACACCAGCTGTGATCCTGTTGGAGATTAAGCTTCGAGAAATGATCTGATAGGTAGACCGGTACATGTAGTATTGCTGTCCGCCCTGCAGGATGGCACGCGAAAGACGAGGGAGTGCTTCACCACAGCAAAACACCCTCCAGGTCCTGGGCGCCGACGTGCGGTGTGACACGAGTATCTTGTACGTGACTGCGAGAAAGACGAGAGCGTCGAAGAGCCCAGGCACTATGAAAGCCGCGGACAGGTAATCCGCAACCTTGAGACCGATGCAGTGTCTCGTGTCCGCGATTTCGTAGTAGTGGTGGAGAGGGTCAATAAGTGATAAAAATGATGTACCAAAGCCAGCAAACCAGAGGAATGTGAAGAAGTGACAGACGATCCTGTCTTGGAGGAACACGGCGTGGACACGTGTGAGAAAGAGATATGAATTTGCAGCAGATGCTATCACCCAAAACACGCAGAGGCTCAACACAAGAACTCCACACTGGGTGATAGGACCAGCTAAAGGAAAGGGAAAATTAGGAACTATATCTCTCACTGGAATGAGGAACTTACTCCTCTCCAACACCGACAGGAGCACCACGACAAGTGTACATATCCTGGTCCCAGATGTCAGGATAGCAGGTATGGTTCGGTGTTGGTCTTACCTTGCTGAAAAGTAGGCAAACAGCACGGGCGTGGGCCTACTTGTTCGAGTGATTTTCCAGTCTTCCGGAAGGCTAGAGAGGATATCCCAAGTAAGAGCCTGCGCCAGGTCCATCAGTCACCCGTCCGAGGAGCGAATAACGTTCGTACGCCCAAGGTCGCAAGACAAACGTTTCTTGACACTTCATATTCGTTCGCTTCGGCGGGCTGAAGATAGTTGAGGTACACGATGGGATTGAGGATCTCGTCGGACATGTCCCCGTTGATCAAAGAACGTATCGCACCTTAGATCAGTCTCTGGAGCGCCTGTGAGCCACCGCAGTTAAGTACATATGTACTCGGTCGAACCCGCCTAACGTAACTCTAGACATGTGAGTGTGCTGTGGTCTTTATGCGTGATTTGGAACGTCATCAAAGATGGTAATGGCAGGATGGTTAGCTCAAGGCGATTGCCGCTGTTGGGGTGGTCACCAGATGCCTTTCGTAATGTTGGGTTGTGATGAGCGCTGAGCGCTGAGCAGGCTTGAGAATGATGTGGGAATGCAGTATGTGGATCAGTCGCTACAGCACGAGAAGTGTGAAGCAACGTGCTAGAACGAACCCCTCCCTCCCCATGCGTTATCGTAATTCGGGAAATGAGCTGACATGCGGTCTTAATACCCTGAGTTGCCAATGATGGCAGAGCCAGTTTTACAGCATGTGGGGGAACGTGAGCAGCGAGCGCTCAGCCGGGTGGGGAATAATATTCGGGGACGTCAGCATTGAACCGTGCAGTCAACGCCGTGCATGGCAAACTTCAAGTTTCGTACTTGACTCACCACAACGCGGACCCAACCTATCACACATCGCTATACAGTAAAGGTCTTTGCAGATTAGAAGATCAGTGCATCTAAAACGGCCGGTGGGAACGGCAGACCGAGGAGAGCGACCTCACCTCGGTGAGGGGCCACTAACCCATGTCATCGTAAATAATGCTATGCATATTCAAATAATGTGATTGTGCCACTGGTATGTCCAACAGCGATCCGCCCCGACTCCTCATCCACAGAAATACGCATCCAAGCGTCGTCTCCACGGACGCCAAACACCATCGACGCCCCACTGCTCTCCATCTGCTCGACGGGTACCGCACGCGCCAGCTCCTCGATGGGGGCCAACAGCTTGCCTGCAAGCCGCTGCCCCTGCTCGCTCGGGCCGAGCCACTCCTCCGTGTGGTTGTCGAGCCAGAGCGCGGTCCCGTACCGCCCAATCGCCACCGCCGACTGCCCGAACAGCCGCACGGGGGACCCGATCGTCTGGACCGCCTGTGGCTGGATGTGGTACGGCAGGTTGTACTGCGTCGTCTCGCGCGCGGGGGCGTACGCGGGATTCGGCGCAAGTACGTAGTGGTGCAGGATGTTGACGGGCCAGGGATAAATACTGCCGAATCGGATGAAGATGTTTATTGGGGGCGGTGTGCGCGTGGGTCGGGCGCCGCTGTAGACCTGCTCGGATAGGGTGACGAAATCGGAACGCCATTGGTAGCGGTACTGTGCGAGGGGGTAGGCGAGTGGCGCGCCGCGGACGGGGAGGATGTTCGGTCGCGGGATAGTGGAGTATATTTCGACCGACTGCACCCTGATAACGAGGATATAGTCGTCGCGGAGATGCATGGCTTGACATCGGTCATGCTGGAGGGAGGTGAGGATGTTTCAGTGAAAAATGACCACATTATTACAATAATTCCTGACCTGCACCAATGCCGGGTTCAGGAGCTGCAATTTCTCTTGTCGTAGGTCGTCTAGATCCCACAAACAGATCGCTCCGCCTTCCCCGATGGAACGAGTTACTAGTGTAGATCCGCTCAGAAGATGGAGTTCTCTGAGTCCATCAATAGTGGCCTCAGTCTCAAATGCAGATTCCGGGTCTTCTGCCTCAAAGTTAATGAAAAAGGTCTCAGTTCTGATACCACACTGAGTAGTCGTTCCAAGGCACGAGGAACGAAGAAAGTAAGACGCACTGAGCGGACTGCATGGCAAGTATGGCCGTACTTGTGGGATCTGAATTAATGACTACACCGCCGTACGGACCGTCGACATGCGCGAGTTCTGCGACGCATCGAGGTTGATGCTGAGCGACGTCCCAACACTGCAAGAGATATTTTCTAGGGCGCATCGTCATTGTGACGGAGATCAGCCAGCGATTGGACCGTCCCGGCAAAAACTGGAGGAATATGGTGCGCGAGTTTGGTTCGGTAGGGGAGTTGAGGTCGATCTGGCGATGTACGACTGGTTCTGGGAGACTCCAGTTGCGACGCAGAGTCACGGCGTAGCGCGTGAGATCTTCCAAATCTCTAGCGGATAATGTTTCTAGTGATCTTCCCCCCATGTCGGGGTAAGGAAGGTTTTTCTCTTGGACATGAGTGCGGAAGAGAAGGACCCAAAGACTGCGCAGCTGAGTCACGGCATAAAGGCTTTTACTGGCCTGCGTGCAAATATTGTTAAGCAAAGGGGGAATTAGCGGAAATATAATGACCAACCCGTCGCAGGGTCAATACACTTTGGAGAGGAAGATGGCTGACGATATCGAAGAGGACGTCAATCGGAACAGGTAGAGAGGGAGATAAATCCCACGAGTGGACAGTGGATGGGGAATCCATGATGACCCCTGAATGTGTTTCGGATGGCTGAGACGACGAAACAATATGGGATGTTAAGACTAGGGAGAGTGAGGGACTGATGGTTGCAAGCTCCGCACTTGAGAGGGACATTAAATAAGGTGACTGACGAGATCACAACGTGGGGGATGAGCCTAGTGGGGGGATCCGAGGAAGTCGAACGGCAGGCTACACGACTGGTCAACAAGGACTTGATGACATGAGGGTGACGGTTGTAAGGATATTCGTTTGAATGAGCCCGCGATTGGTTACTGGCGGAGAGAAATGGTATCTCCGACGAGGGACAAGGCTAGGTGAGACTTCGCCTAGGGGGAGGCGAGGAAATACAAAGATGAAACGAATGAGCCTCTTCGCGAAGCGGAAGAGTACGAAACCCACGATGTTTTCTCTGTTTTCTCGAGTTCCGCTTCCGCGTGCCTCGCTCTTCGGATTGAATTGAGTAGCCAGCTAGGCCCCGTGAGACAAGATGAGTCGATATTCCAGGATATGAACGCGACAAACACGAACAAGATTGGCTCAAATACCATGTATGTTGAAGAGCGAAAATATCGGACGTTGATGGCAACCAAAACCGGGTTGGAGCACGCTGTCAGGGCTGCTTAACGGCTGAATGAGGACTCCTACATCATCATTAATGCTATACGGCTGAGTGGTGGATACTGTCGATGGGATATGGAAGTTACCCACCTACAGAGTCAGTCACATCTCAAAACCATGTCATACTTGGTAAGTTACGTTTATGGTGCCCTGCAACCCAAACCCGCGAAATTCGCGGGAAATCTCACCAAAAAAATATTATTTGCCACGTTCGGATGTATATTTCCTAATTAAGCTCCGGCAAACATTCGCGGGTCTAAAAACAGCCCCGAGAGAAAAACATCACGAACAACCTAATGTCATACAGAACATCAATCAGGCGTTGGAAGCAGAAAACTCAGAAAGTCACTGGGGCATCAGAAGGAAGGAACAGTTTCACCCTGATCATTGGCCACACAGCTTGCAATCGACCGTCTACGCACTGGCAAATCAGATCACCTGTATGTTAACGGGTCGACCGGTCCAAGCTAACGTTAAATTTCTTCTGCTATTACTCACACACTTGCTTACAGACTAGGCTGCAGTGATCACGAGAAACCCTCCCAAATTTCAATAGTCGATCGACTCCATATACAAGACGCTGAACATAGTATATATCAGTGCTGCAGAGGTTATTGTAGATTAGATCTACTAGTATGAGCTTCAAAGTTCAAGTTGGCGAACGGCTATTAATTGCTGCTGTGCCTCGTTAGGATTGGCGCCTCTCGCCATCACTCCATTTTGTTACCAACACCCTGCCAGTGCTCCTCCACCATCATCTTTACTTCAGGGTCACACCGATACGCAGTCCCATATGGATCAAGTGGTCACACTAGTGGAAGATGGCCCTCCTCGACGTCCCTCTACCTCTCACGATCGTCCCACTCGAGCTCCCTTTGGGCCCCGAATACGCACGCGCCCAAAAAACTCCCTCGATATGACAAGCTCCGGTACCATTGGTAGCTCTCTAGACTGCACTCCCCTCACCTCTGCTCTCACATCTCCCACATTTACAAATCCATTCAGCAGGCCAACTTCCCCGGGCCATGACCTAAGTTCTCACTCAAGAGAGCAGTCCTTCTCACTGTCCGCGCCCCAACCTATCGTCTCCACGAGCCTTGTGCCAACTCCTATTGGGACCAAGGCCGAGGCTGCAGTTCAAGCGCCATCTACGCCACCTCCACCCCCTTCACCCAACCCACGTGTATCTCCACCAGCAGCCACTCCCTCAGAAAATCCTCCCTGTCTCCCCTCACAACCCTCAGTAGCGACCTTTGTCGCTCCTCCTCCTCTTCCGCCCCCGCCAGTAATCACCTTCGAGTCGGTCCCCATTCCATGGAAAGGTCTACCTTTGGAAGCTGCTCAGTGGACTTTCTCCTCGGCCGAACTTCAAGAGATCGTCTCGAAAGCCATTCGTCTCAGTGCGAAAGAGTCGCACGTGCGCCTCCTATCCCTGCAAGCTGTCGAAGTCGACATCGTTAAGGAAGCAGAGCGAATCCAAACAGAACAGTTTGCAACGCAGGCAAAGTGGAAGTTTGAAGTCGCCAGACGCACCATGCTCATGCAAGCCTTGAACTCGACTGTCTCCGCGCTGTCTAGCGCTGGCGAGGGTGACATCCACAACACCCTCGGTGGTTTGATCTCCCAGCTCGCTACGTCCATCGCCTCCTGCGATTCCCAACTCTCTTCCATACTCCACTTTTCAGACCAGCAGTCACAGATATCGGTTGTGCAGAACAAGCATTGGGCTTCAGCGCTTGGTATGGCTTTGAGGAAACTTAAAAAGGCATACGAGCGTCAAGCAGAAGAGCTCAAGCGCGTGCAGACTAGGGTCCATACCCTCGAAGATGAATTGGAGGATGCTTGGAGGGAAGCTGAGAAGATGGCAGGCGAGTTCGATGACATGGAACAGGAAGATGAGGAAAGTGAAGCCGAGGAAGGATTGGAAGAAGACGATGACGGAGGCGAGGATGTTAAAGAGGGTCCAGATGATACGGAAACCCTGGGTGATCTCACGATCAACACCGACATCGGTGAAGTACTCGGCGTCACTGCCACTGCAGTTGCTTCCAAGGCTACACTCGTCACTCCTGATGTTATCCCCAAGCAAAATAACTCCGATGCCAGGTCTATCAAGTCTACACGTAGCAGACGCTCTACTCGGGAAGGACCTAGTCATGTGTCGCGCATTTCGGCAGCACGGGCGAGGAGCCGAGCTACGTCGAATGCAAGCTTACGACTCCCAAGAGCGTTGCGAACATCTAATATGTCGCCCGTGGATACCCCTCCTATCCCCGCACTTCCAAATAGTTTACATGGTCAATCATTTCTGGATATGGGGACTGTTACCAACGAGCTCCCCGCGCGACAAACAAGGAAATTCTTACCAATGCGTCAGTCCCTCTCGACTTGACCCTGCTGCGTATGCTGATGATATATTTCCAGGGTATCCTGAGCCCAAGTCGGCCCTTCCCGAGCCTCCTCACACGGCAGGGCTTCCACCCACGAACGTTCCTTCCATCTGGCTCGGCGCAGATGCTGGATCAGGGGCTCACCTGGACCGATCGCATTCACTTCAAACAGCCCCCTCGCTGACTGCGAACTGGCTTCCAAAAGAGCGGCGGAGCAATCTTGTCGTGAGTCTCTCGATCTCAGATCCAGAGCCGTCCACAAACAGCCCTACGTCCCCGTCCTCGCGCAGCCCGGGGGTGCACCATTCGGCGAGACCAGGCTCCGCCGGGGCGAGGCTGGTCAACATCGACGAGGCACCTCGTTCTCGTTCCATCGTCAGCAGGGCAAGCTCAGTTCTCCTGCGTAGATGGTCGCAGGCGAGATCCGGCCCAAAGCGCTATGCGTCGAGCCTTCGTACCAACAGGTCGAAAGAGGGAAGCGACGGTAGTGCGCCCACTACTGGTCGGAACCCCTAACATCGGATAAACTGTGCGGTTTCGCCCAAATTTAGGTGTGTGCTCCTCCACTCTCGTCTTGCTTTTACGTCCTTGCATATTCTTGATCTCGACAACACATGCATCGTGCATGCTCCATCTTATTTGCTATACATTCGGATTTATATACCTCTAAAACTAGCTACATATCGCACTTGCTCTCGCTGTGTGGGCTCCAAGCTTGTAAAGTACGATCTACCTTGCTATGTCTGTCATTTTACAGGCGACTAATATTATCACCATATACCCATATACAACATATGTACAGTTGGGAAAGGCAAAAAGGATGGATAACTTTACAGATCTATTGTGCGACCCAGGACTGTATCAGCTCCCTTGCTGTCGACGAGTGTCAGTCTGGCAGCCCACTGGCAGCTCTAGAGGTGTCGATCGCGACAGGCAGACAACGACCAGCCAAGCAAGTACATCACTTGGAAACTTACACTCCCAGTAGTTGAGCCTGAGATGTGTTGTAAACACGGTTACCACGCGGTGGTGGGGAAGACGGGCGGAGAGCACTAGCCTTTCCAAAACTCTCATTGATAGCCTTCTTATATACCTACTGAATGTTCCCACGAGCGACATCGTTCGTACTGCACGGCTCGATATTCCAACCATATGTACACTTACATATACAAAGTTATACAACACGCCCAATGTGTACGGCTACATACTCACCGCCATCGGGACCTCGGGTGCGTGGCCTTTCCTCGGTGAGCGCTTGAGCCTTCATAGCATCTGGTCATCTATAGCGTACATGGGAACGCGTCGACATGTCTCCCAAATTCGCAATTGCGCCACAAACATTTAAACGTCGAAGCTTCACGCGCGTGGACGCGTCTGCCGTGCAGTGTGTACGACAATGCCTGACATTTGGCTACAGCACTGGATCTGGCAACGGGGGCGGGTGGTCAACGTGTCGGGCACTCCCTCGCACACTGCCACATTTACCTCTGACCGCTTTCAAGTGCTACGTGGGATCTTGACGAGAAGATTCGACTGGCTCGTACACCCCCCAGCACCGCAACAGGGCGCAATCTAATTGGCCAGATAACAACCGCATATATCCCAAGAATCACTATGTAATGGTATTGAAATGACGAGAGTGTGGCGTGTCGCGGCACAGGACTGACAACTACAAAGAAGATACCGGTTCAGTATTTGTCGATGAGCGTAAATCTTAGAGGCGCGGAACGTGGCAGGCAGACACGACCTGCCAAGCAAGTACAGTTCTTTGATGAGGAGACTTGACCAGCTCGTACAGCCGCCGCAGCACCGCAACACGGCGTAATTTAAATATCCAAGGAACGGCCGCCCGCATCACAAGAATCGCCATGTAATGTGATGGCATTGAAATCACGAGAGCCTGAGTGCGAAGTATCGCGGCAAAGGATTGACAAGTAGAGTGAAGGCTGTTGTGCGTGGACTTGCCTCATGGGTTGACAATTTTGTATCACTGTCAGATGCTTCTCTTTAAAATGTCCCGATTGGGGTGCTCTGCTACATGTATGTTAGGACAAAGCTCTATTATGGGAACACCTGCACAGTTCCGTGTCGTTGCACATGCCTCATGCATTCATGTCGCAAGGTGATTAATGATTGACGACAATATAGAGCCAAAACATCGCGGGAAGGACCTCGATACTCTAAAGGTATCGCCAGACATTCTTTATGTCCTGGACTCCTGGCCGCGTGGTTGGTGCTGGATACTTGTCATCGTTGGCCGTCCCCCCTGTTGTAGGTTGCCAGTCCCAGTACTTGAGGCGAATGTTCCTACAGGTTTTTCAGTGCCGGGTGCCGCCTCGGTTTCGACATTGGAGCGATCGATAGATCTTTTCATGATCCCATATCGATGGCAGATTCGGAAGCCAATTCTGTCGGTATAATCGCCTCCTTAATGACGAGATGACACCCGCCTGGCCGGGGCTCTTAAGAGGGGGCCGATCACTACACCGTTTCCTACACCGTTTTCCTACCCCCTGCCAAATCAGCTAACGCCCTGAAATGCAACTCCATGTGCCGCCTCTACCAGACAAAGTCACGGCCAGCCTTGCAGGCGTTGTCGTCGCCGCCTTCGTGATTGCGAGGTTATCCAAGCCCAAAAAGGTAAACTCACCGTCTTCCTCACCGCCAATCTCACACTTCTTAACCAGCTAGATACAATTCCGACTTTCGGATCGACCACCTGGCTCGGGTCGTGGTGGGCTGGTATTACATTTATCACGAATGGAATAGACGTGATCCAAGAGGGTTGCGAGAAAGTACGTTTGACGACCAATGTCGTTGCCAAACGTTAATTCACGATATTTGCAGCACAAGGCTGCGCCATTTAAGGTTGCATCTCTGTATAATTGGATGGTCATCGTGAATGGTCGCAAGTACTTGGAAGAAATGGCCAAATCTTCAGTGAACGAGCTATCTGCTCTTGGTGCCGCAAACGACGTGAGTAACAAGTCTGCTCTGGCGGGTTGTGGGTTCTTACTACCGAGGGTCTTCTACAGGCTTTCAAGATCGAGTACACGCTGGGTCATCCGGTCTACGAGAACCCTTACCATAATACAGTCCTTCGCTCACGGCTCACTCGGAACATCGGAATCTTATACCCTGAGATCAGGGACGAAGTAGTCACGGCATTGGAAGAGACTTTAAATCTTAAAGACAATGGTCAGCTGGAATTTGTCGTCATTGAAGTTGGTCATTAGCTGATGTGAGAGGGGTCAGAGTGGAAGAGCGTGCCGGCACTCCAAACTTTCGAGCAGGTCGTCTGCAGGACCACCAACAGGGCCTTCGTTGGTCTTCCTTTGTGTATGTAACCTTCCCGGCTTCATGCATCTTCATCTGCTTAGCTCTTTTGATGTAGGTCGTGATCCGGATTGGATAGACCTCAACATACGGTTTACTTTGGACGCTTTTACAGCATCGGTTATAATTGGGCTCTTTCCTAACTTCATGACACCGTATGTCACAGACACATATTCTGAGTATATCCCTGAATATTTGGCAGACTTGTTGCACCACTCGTGACGACTGCGCCTAGAAACATTCGGCGAGGCATGAAGCATCTTCGTCCGATCATTGAGGAACGACAGAAGCAACTTGACGAATACGGGAAAACGTGGGCCAATAAACCCGTCTGTCTCTCCCGTCCGCTACTGGAAAGGTATCTCACAATTATTTGGGTAGAACGACCTTCTATCGTGGTTGATGGACGACGCGGAGGGTTCAGAACGGACTGTAAAGAGCCTGACGATGCGCGTATTGTCCATCAACTTTGCTGCTATTCACGTGAGTTTGTTTATTCTCATAACACGTGATGCCCATCTCATCGCACTGTGTCATAGACATCTTCGAACGTAAGTCTGACATGGTCGTCCCCAACGGGGGGTTAATACCATCTTGCATTCCAGGGCTTTGCTCAGGCACTCTATAACCTAGCTGCGAACCCGCAGTACATTCAGCCTCTCCGTGAAGAGGTAGAATCAGTTGTCGAAACCGAGGGCTGGACGAAGGCCGCATTGATGAAGATGCACAAAATCGACAGTGTCCTGAAAGAGAGCCAACGCTTGGAGGGAGTGGGCGCCTGTATGTTCCCTTCATATTGATAAGTTACATGGCGAAACTCATTACTCTATCAGTGACTATGTTGCGTCAAACTGGGAAAGATTTCACGTTCTCAGATGGGACGGTGATACCGCAAGGAACCATTGTTGGTTTCGCCTCCCGATTTACACACCTGGACGACGAGCTTTACGAAAATGCGGAGATGTTTAATCCCTTCCGATTTGCGGACATGCGTGAGCGTGACGAGGGCGCGAATGGTGCCAAGCATCAGATGGCCGCGATTAGCCCTGAGTTCTTGGCGTTTGGGTATGGCAAGCAGGCATGGTATGAGTTTCCCTTCTCTCCAGGTACCATGGATTATCCTCTCACATCTTTTCTACAGCCCCGGCCGGTTCTTTGCTGCAACCGAGCTGAAAACCATGCTGGCCCATGTCGTTGTGTCGTACGATATCAAATTGGAGGATGGTGCTACTCACCCGGAGAGTTTCCGGTTTGCCAGTTTGATGGGAGCAAACGGTGATGCGAGGCTCATGTTTAGGAAGAGAGTCCTTTAATCTTTTCTGTACCTCTATGCAATCTCTATGTATGCTTTAATTCATCCATGTGCTACCATGTGGTTGGTGGTTGCGTTCCACTGTAGTACCCCCTTCGAAGCTCAGTTGTCGCCGTCGTGACCTTTCTAGAGGTACCGACCGTGGCAGGCGGACGCTACCAGCCAAGGAAGTACGGACTCACAGTATTGGCATATGTATATCAGGCTACACGCTCACCGCCGCATGGGCACCTCGGGTGTGTCCTTTGGGAACTGAGCCCTGAGATCCGGTCATCTACAGCGTAAACGCGAACGCATGCACGCGTCTGCCGTGCGATGTGCACGACAACGCCTGACATTTGCCGACAGCACTTACTAGATATGGGAATGAGGCTGGGTGGCCGTGGTCAACGTGCTCGAAGCACGGGCAGCTGTACCCTGACCTCCGCAATCCTCTCCTACTCCGGGATCTAAATATAATCTAATCAATTCGTCCGAATATGTATGTACACCTAGATATACCTCAATATTTCATTGAGCCTCGTGCCACACTACCCAAGACTACGGGAGTTGGCGATGGATCCAGCTGCTCGATAACCCACTGAGAGGGGTCCCCCAGATGATCCGATGTACATAGTAGGCTGAGATTCTCAAGAGCCAGTGCACTACGCAAAATGGTGGCGAACCCGGGCCAGGACGGACGAACGTCCTCTGAATGAAAGGCGAGTTCGAGGATAGGAGTTGGGGGCGGGAGCGAGCCAGCCCTGGGTCCAGTCAACGTGCACTTCCCATAAGGCCAGGCTCTTGAAAGATGGGGCTGAGCCACCGAAAAGCGCGAAGTGCTTCGAAAACTAGGGTGCGAAAAGCTGGAGAAGTCAACCTCCTCACAGTGAGATAGCCGAAGCCTTTCGAATTAGGACGCAGGGGCACCAGATGGATCAGGGACAGCCGCGAAGAACGGGTGGATGAGCTTGTATGACGAAACTTCCATCTCTATGGAGCGCCACCAGTGAATGTGCAGATTCAGCAGAGATAGCAAGACTTTCAGGTAACCAGATGGACCGTTGTCGTCGTCTGAGTTGAGGTTCTTTCCGAGTCCTCGTCTTCGTCTCCTTCATCAGGGTGACAAATATCTGTAAGGATATCTATGGGGAGGCCTTTGCTACGTTCTAGCAAAGTTGAAACGTGCTCGTATGGGGGACGCACGTGGAGAATAGGAATGGCAGCCCAGAGAGAAGGGGTTGACAATGCGACGTTACGCCAGTGTTGACAAACATGGGAAGCGACGAGCTGGCATGGAGGCCAGGGACGGGGTTCATATATTCATACTCAAGCTAGGGGGATGTGCTTTGACCGTGACGCTGAAAGAGAACTAACGCTGTAAAGGTGACGGAGGGGTGTAGTTTAGTTCGATGTAGCGTGTAGGCGATAAACTGCAGGATCTTCGCCGTGGATCCAGAGTGCGACGGAGCAGAATATTCAACGTTCAACAGGTGTCAGGGAGTCCGTTGCTGGTTGTGGGCATGACAAAGGAATATGCATGGGTATCTCATCACTGCCACCGGATAATCACGGCCATGACCTAGGCTCTGAATACGGTCGGATCCCAACTTCCCAAGCCTCCCGTTTTGACTTCTTTCCGTAAGCGTTCCTGGGCCAGAGTGAGAGCCATAGCCTCGTCACGGTCCAGGGTGAGGGGTCCCTCACAGGAGGGACTCCCTTTCCTGCACCTTTTCCTATCCACCACCACTCAGCTGACACCCTGAAATGCAAATCCATGTACCACTTCTACCAGACAAAGTCACAGGCAGCCTTGCAGCCGTTGTCGCCATTGTTGCCGTTGTCGCCGCCGCCTTCGTGATTGAGAAGTTATCCAAGCCCACAAAGGTAAATTCACTGTCTGCCTCACCCCCAAGCTCACATTCCTTTAACCAGCTGGACACAATTCCGACTTTTGGATCGACTACCTGGCTTGGATCGTGGTGGGCTGGCATTATGTTTATTGCCAATGGAATAGATGTTGTCCAACAGGGTTGCGAGAAGGTACGTTTGCCGCTCAATGTCATTGCAGAACGTGAATTCAAGATATTTGCAGCACAAGGCTGCCCCATTCAAGATTTCACGTCTGTATAATTGGATGGTCATCATGAGCGGTCGCAAGTACTTGGAAGAAATAGCTAAGTGTCCCGAGGACGAGCTATCTGCTTTGGGTGCCGCAAACGAAGTGAGTAACAAATCTGCTCTAACCAGATCTGGGATCTTACTACCGAGGATCATCGACAGAGTCTCAAGATCGAGTACACGCTGGGACACCAGGTCTATCATAACCCTTACCATAATGCAATCCTTCGCTCACGGCTCACTCGGAATATCGGAATCTTATGCCCTGAGATCAGAGACGAGGTAGTCACGGCATTAGAAGAGACTTTGAATCTTAAAGACAATGGTCAGTTGGAATTTGTCGTCATTGGGGTTGGGCATTAACTGATGTAAGAGGGCTCAGAGTGGAAGAGCGTGCCGGTACTTCAAACTTTCCTGCAGGTCATCTGCAGGGCCACCAACAGGATCTTCGTCGGTCTTCCTTTGTGTATGTAACGTTCCCGCCTTCATGCATCTTCATTTGCTTAGCTTTTTTGATGTAGGTCGTAATCCGGATTGGATAGATCTCAATATACGGTTTACTTTGGACGCTTTCAAAGCATCGGTTATAATGGGATTCTTCCCCAACTTCATGACACCGTACGTCATGGACACATCTTCTTAATATATCCCTGAACTTTCCACAGTCTTGTTGCACCATTCGTGACGACTGCTTCTGCCAGTGCCAGGCGCGGTATGAAGCTCCTTTGTCCTATCATTGAGGAACGACAGAAATATCTTGACGAGTATGGCACAACGTGGGCCGATAAACCTGTCTGTGTCTTTCCTGTTTGCTACTGGAAAGGTCTCTCACTATTATTTGGGTAGAACGACCTTCTATCGTGGTTGATGGACGACGCAGAGGGTTCGGAACGGACTGTCAAGAGTCTGACTATGCGCATATTGGCCATCAACTTCGCTGCTATTCACGTAAGAGATTTATTATTCTCATAACATGTGACGCTCATCGCTTTGAACTGTGTCACAGACATCTTCGAACGTAAGTCTGACATGGTCCTGAGCCAGAGGTTAATACCATGTTGCACTCCAGAGTTTCACTCAAGCGCTCTATAATCTAGCTGCGAACCCGCAGTACATCCAGCCCCTCCGTGAAGAGGTAGAATCAGTTGTCGGAATCGAGGGCTGGACGAAGGCCGCATTGACGAAGATGCACAAAATTGACAGTTTCCTGAAAGAGAGTCAACGCTTCGAGGGACTGGGCGCCTGTATGTTCCCTTCATATTCGTACACCGCTAAACTCATTACTCTATCAGTGGCTATCATGCGTAGGGCCCCGAAAGATTTCACGTTCTCAGATGGGACGATGATACCGAAAGGAACAATGGTTTCTTTCGCCTCCCGATTTACGCACCTCGACAATGAGCTTTACGAGAATGCGGAGACGTTTGATCCATTCCGATTTTCGGACATGCGTGACCGTGAGGAGGACGGAGAGGGTGCTAAGTATCAGATGGCGTCCACTAGCCCTGAGTACTTGGCGTTCGGACATGGCAGACACGCATGGTATGAGCTTGCCCTCTCTTCATCACGCGTTGTCATCTCATGTATTTTCTATAGCCCGGGTCGGTTCTTTGCCGCAAGCGAGCTCAAAACCATGCTGGCACATATCGTCGTGTCGTACGATATCAAACTGGAGGATGGTGCAGCTCGCCCGGAGAGTTTGCGGTTTCTCAGTTATCTGGCGGCCAACACTGGTGCGAAGCTCATGTTTAGGAGGAGAGTTCTTTAATCTTTGCTGTACCTTTATGCAATCTTATGGATATGGCTAGTGTGACATTGTCACACATATACTTGGCATAAACGCGGACGCATACGCGCGTCTCTCAATTCCGCAATAGCTGTTTAATCGTCGAAGCTTCACGCGCACGGACACCTCTGCCATGCACTGTGTACGACAACGCCTGGCATTTAGCGACAGCACTTGCTGGACCCAGCAACGATGGCGGCTGATCAATGTGTCTGGTCCTCCCTCACACCCTGCCACAGTCACCTCAGACCGCTTTCTAGTACTATATTGAATCGTCACGAGACTTGACTGGCTTATACTGCCGCCAGCACTGCAACACGGGGCAATCTAATCGGCCAGATAACTGCCGAGTTCATGTAATGGCACTGAAATCACGAGAGTGTGGTGTATCGCACCAAAGGATGGACACCAGAAGGCTACTGTCAGGTACTTCTCTCATTTCCAATGCCCACTATGCTTGAAACGTTGATGTTATTTTTGAATCCATTTTGTCTCGATTGAGGCGCATGTACGTTAGGACAAAACTGAACTAGGTACGATAGGGAGAACACAGCCCTCAAACAGCGTCCCCAACCTCGTAAATCCCTCGTGGTGCAAGATGACTGACGGACGATAATATAGAGCCAAAACATCGTGCCAAGGACCTGAGTACACTGAGGGTGTCGCCGGACATTCTCTATATCCTGGAAGCGTTGTCGGCGCTAGATACCTTGTCCTTGTTGGCTGTCCCTCCCTCCCGTGGGCTGCTAGCCCTCATTGGTTGAAACTGCGAAACTAGTTGAGGCGAATAGCCCTATAGGCCTTCCAGCGCTGGGTGCCTCCTCAGTTTCGACCTCAGTTGCGACATTGAAACCAACAATAGATCTTCACATGATCCAGCATCGACGGTAGGTTCCGAGACCAATCTTTGTTGGTACAGTCGCCTCCCTAATAACGTGGTGATCTCCGCCTGGAGGTTCTTAAAGCAGGAGGGGATCACTACACCCTTTCCTGCATCTTTCTCACCCACACCACCCTTAAATGCATCTCCATTTATCGCCCCTACCAGACAAAGTCACAGGGGGCCTTGGAGGCATTGTCGCCGCCGCCTTCGTGATTGCGAAGCTATCCAAGCCCACAAAGGTAAATTCACTGTCTTCCCCACCCCCAAGCTCACGTCTGTCAACCAGCTGGATACAATTCCGACTTTCGGATCGACTACCTGGTTCGGATCGTGGTGGGCTGGTATTAAGTTTATTACCAATGGAATAGACATTATCCAAGAGGGTTGCAAGAAAGTGTGTTTGCCGCTCGATGGCGTTAGCGAGCATAAGTTCACGATATTTGCAGCACAAGGCTGCGCCATTCAAGGTTGCATCTTTGTACAACTGGATGGTCATCGTGAACGGTCGTAAGTACTTGAAAGAAATAGCCAAGTCTTCAGAGAACGAACTATCTGCTCTGGGTGGCGCAAACGACGTGAGTAACAACTCTGCGCTGGCGAGTTCCGGGTTCTTACTAGTACGGAACGTCGTCGACAGGCGTTCAAGATCGAGTACACACTGGGTCACCAGATCTATCATAACCCTTACCACAATGTAGTCCTTCGCTCACGGCTCACTCGGAACATCGGAATCTTATACCCTGAGATTAGAGACGAAGTAGTCACGGCATTGGAAGAGACTTTGAATCTTAAAGACAATGGTGAGTTGGAATTTGTCGTCATTGGGGTTGGGAATTAGCTGAGGTGAGAGGGCTCAGAGTGGAAGAGCGTGCCGGCACTCCAAACTTTCGAACAGGTCGTCTGCAGGACCACCAACAGGGCCTTCGTTGGTCTTCCTTTGTGTGTGTAACCTTCCCGCATTCATGCATCTTCATCTGTTTAGCTCTTTTGATGTAGGTCGTGATCCGGATTGGATAGACCTCAACCTACGGTTTACTTTGGACGCTTTCAAAGCATCGGTTATAATTGGGTTCTTCCCCAACTTCATGACACCGTACGTTACAGACGCATATTCTGACTATATCCCTGAATCTTTGACAGTCTTGTTGCGCCACTCGTGACGACTGCGCCTGGAAATATTCGGCGTGGTATGAAGCTCCTTCGTCCGATCATTGAGGAACGACAGAAGCAACTTGACGAATACGGCGATACGTGGGCCGATAAACCCGTCTGTCTCTCCCGTCCGCTACTGGAAAGGTATCTCACAATTATTTGGGTAGAATGACCTTCTATCGTGGTTGATGGACGCCGCAGAGGGTTCGGAACGGACTGTAAAGAGTCTGACGATGCGTGTATTGTCCATCAACTTTGCTGCTATTCACGTAAGAGTTTGTTTACTCTCATAACATGTGATGCTCATCTCGTCGCACTGTCATAGACATCTTCGAACGTAAGTCCGAACATGATCGTCCTCAGCGAGGGGTTAATACCATCTTGCATTCCAGGGTTTTGCTCAAGCGCTCTACAATCTAGCCGCGAACCCACAGTACCTCCAGCCTCTCCGTGAAGAGGTAGAAGCAATTGTCAAAACAGAGGGCTGGACGAAGGCCGCGTTGATGAACATGCACAAAATTGACAGTTTCCTGAAAGAGAGCCAACGCTTAGAGGGAGTGGGCGCCTGTATGTTCCCTTCATATTTGTACACGGTAGAACTCAGTACTCTATCAGTGACCGTCTTCCGTCAAACTCGGAATGATTTCACGTTCTCAGATGGGACGGTGATACCGCAGGGAACCGTTGTTGGTTTCGCCTCTCGATTTACGCACCTGGACGATGAGCTTTACAAAAATGCAGGGATGTTTGATCCATTCCGCTTTGCGGACATGCGTGAGCGTCACGAGGGCGGAAACGGTGCCAAGCATCAGATGGCCGCGATTAGCCCTGAGTTCTTGGCGTTTGGATATGGCAAGCAGGCATGGTATGAACTTCCCCCTCTCTCCAAGTACCATGGACCATCCTCTCACATATTTTCTACAGCCCCGGCCGGTTCTTTGCCGCAACCGAGCTGAAAACCATGCTGGCCCATGTCGTCGTGTCTTACGATATCAAATTGGAGGATGGTGCTGCTCGTCCGGAGAGTTTCCGGTTTGCCAGTTTGATGGGAGCCAATGGTGGTGCGAAGCTTATGTTTAGGAAGAGGGTTCTTTAATCTTTTCTGTACCCCTCAGCAACCTCTATGTATGCTTTATTTCATCCATGTACTATTATGTGTCGGTGGTCGACGTCTTGGCATGCATTCCACTTGTGGTGACTCGCTCTTCACTCACTTATTGCCGTCGTGACCTTTCGGAGATGGTCAAGCGCTGCATTCCCTCATATAGGAGGATGTTGGAGAGACGCTAAGAAGATGGCACCCGAGTAAACTCGCTATCGTACTTGTTTTCGTTGCTTGGGCTCCAAGCCTGTGGTGTACAGTCTACCATGTCATCTTACTGGCGACTAATATTACTATCGCTTACGACGTATGACAGCTGGGAAAGGCAGAACGAACGGATAAATTCACGTATCTATCGTGTGCGACCCAGGATACCCGCTCCCTTGTTGTCGATGAGCGTAAACGGCGCATCTGGCAGGCCAGCTTTGGAGGCGCCGACCGCGGCAGGCAGACGCGACGAGCCAAGCATGCCAGCGTTCATAATCGACTTGGCCAGCAACGGGACCTGACGCACAGCGTGCCCCCAGTCAACCTTAGCCTGCCCGGAAAATACAACCACACACCTCGATCTCGACACTCGACGAAATGTGCGCTATAGCGCCCGTGATAACCCTGGATGCATTAAGGATATGGGGATGAGCGCATGGTCAGCTTTGAGCACGTTTCTCCACGAACCCCAACACCGTCTCGGCGAGTCGCTTGTCGGGGCGCTCTGCGTTCTTCAGGAGCCCAGGACGGAAGACGATCGTGTCGGCATACCCGAGTCGAGCGAGCGCCAGCTCGGTGAGGCCCTTAGACCTTGGCACAGGGGTGACAATTAGGAGGGGTTTCTTAGGGAACGATCCGGAGAAGAGGGCCTACCTTGGATACAGGAACGGGGACGACGGACTCGAGCCGCCAGACTACACGGGGCGAATATTCGGCGACATGGTGTGCGAGGCGTAATGGACTGTGCTCACCGACAGATACACGACCCGCTGCTCGTGCGCCGGGTCGTCCGTCTTCGCAGCCTTGCACGCATTGACGACGTATCTGTCCGCGTGGGTGAGATGATAAGCGCAATGCTGAAGGGACACGAAAGGACGCCTCACTCCCTGTCGATCTTCTCGAACATCTCCGCACTTCCCGCGGCCGCTCGTGTCGTCCCCAGGGTGACGAACACGACGTCCCAGCGTCCATCTTTCAGCCCCGCTGCGTCGAGGTTCTCGAAGTCGATGACTTTCTGCTCCAGCTTCCCAGGGCTGCTGGCTGGTGGTGCAGAGACACGCCGACCGTACTCCCCAACCCTCGTCCACTCGTTGCTGGCGAGCAGCTCTCCCAGGAGCTTCTTCCCGGTAGCGCCAGTCGCACCCAACAACAGAGCAGATTTTCCAGCTGGTGAGGCCATTTCGGGGTTGATTTTGTAATATTAATGTGTAGTGTGGGTCCAGGGTCTCCGTGAGGTGGATGATGTCAATGCGGGAGGTTAAGAGGATGGTTGAAATTCGTTCTAACTTGAACTGAGAGACTACTATGTAGTATGTAGCACAGTACTTGGAATTTGGAAGTTTACCCCCAAACACGTACTTATACATGTACAATGTGCGTACGTATAGTACATACTGTCACGCGGCACCTCAGGTACGTGGCATTTCGGAGCTGAATACCAACATCCACGCGTGTAAACGGCTAGGCTTCCTCTACTGGCAGGCCCGCAACCGTTGTTGGGATATTCGGAAGTTGTAGGACATACTGGATCCTAAGTCCGAGTCATGTGATCAGTCGCGCGTTGACGCGCCAACCCACATGGAACACCGACGCAGTGTATGATGAAGTAAATTGAAATATATTCCTTATATCTGAACGTTCTGCGGACCAAAGTACGAGTGGCGAGCT